>OY751320.1:30753518-30935741 GCA_963564615.1 Rhorus exstirpatorius
CAAGGAAGAAATTTGCAAAAAGTCACACAAATAATCTGATTTAATTCAAATAATTTGAATAATAACAATAATAATTGTAATTGAATTCAAGAGATAATTGATTTTATCAATAATTTAACCCTTAACACAAAAAGGTGGATCATTTTTTGTCCGAGCCGATTTTAATTGTACGAACAGGTCGAGAAATATCCACCACTTCCGTAGTCGCCCCCTATAATTATTATTTCAGATTTTCTTTTTCATAGCGCTGTAGTTCAATGATAGTATATGAATTTTTATAGATTTTTTTTATAATACCTTAATACAAAAAATGAACTTTTGTATAAATGAGGGTACAAAAAAAAACGTTTTGGTTTTAAGAGTTAATATCTTAGGATGAAAAGCACGAGTTGCAATTTTTTTTCTGAAAAAAAAAAGGATACAATCGATAAGAAGAATGAAATTAAAAAAAAAAATTATACCGGTATAATTAAACGATGGATCGTAAATTTAATTGAGTATTTTCGAGTATTTTGAATCGTGTGTCAGTGGTCACTGCTCCGTTATGGTCAGACAGAAATTTTCCAGATCACTCTCGCGTACATTAAAATATTTAATCGATTATTCAAATTCGCAAACGATTTATTCGCATTTTTATAATTCATTCGTTCGAATGCAAGAACGTAGACGGTAAATTTTATGATTATATGGATAGATTTTTGGCAGAGTCAGCATGGCCCATCGTCGAAAGATTAATATTTCATAAATATTAATGAAAATCTCACGAGATGACGAGTATGATACATTTTATAGAAGGCTGAGAGGGAGGGGGGGGGGGGGGGGGATAAGAGGTCCGGTGGTGACCTTAACCCACTGACACTCACCGCACTCTCCAACACTTTTTATCCTCTTTCTCACTCTGGCAATCTCGCGCGAGGCCGCGTGACCGCCACGAGAGAGGGATTCCTGGCGGAAGTGCACTCTTAATGGTTTTACACGAACGTCATAAATCTCGGCTTGCATGTCTGCCCCCTCGCACCAAAACAACGTGCAGGCAAAAGTCAATTGCAACCAAATTTCTCTTCGTGCCCTCTCTCTTTTATATATATATATATATATATATATATATATATATATATATATATATATATAGTAATCAATGCCAATTCAAACGCGAGAAAAAAAAATAAAGTTCGATTCTGATAAAAGTAAATCTTGCTAATTAAAAGCCATGCATCCCTCGCAATGCTTTTGGGAGGTTACGAGAAAAAAAAAAAACAAAAAAAAATCGACCAACTATACACTCAATTAAGAGCATTTTATGTTGATAAACTTTTTTTTTTTTAATTGGACCGTTGTACGCAAATTTTCAATATTTTTTGCTGGCTCAAACTGGCACTTGAAAAATCCAAATTAATTCATGGACATTGTTAACACTGTGAACAACTTTTGAGAAAAAAAAAAAATTCCCAAAATTGGGTGACCAAGCTGGCGTGGAATGCCTCGTATATAAATTCATATAGATAGGATATTCAACTTCACGCGGGACTATCCTTCGCCGCCGTAATTTTTGGTCGATAATTTTCGGACGATTACGTAAACAAAGGATAAAGAAAGAAAATTAGAAAACCCTTTTTCTTTAATTTTTTTTTTTATAGCTACTGCAAATTAGAATCCGAAAAAATTCCCGAATTAAAAATCGCACACCTTCGCGTGGAATGCCCTATATATATATTCACAGGGTGCAATAAATCGCTCACCGAACTAGCTATCCTCTTCTTTCCTCTCTTTGATTCTTTTTCCTTGGCTCTTTCTTCCTTATATTCTGTGTTTTTATTTTTTTTATTTTTTTTTTTTATTGCATTTCTTTGAAGTTTTCACTTCCCGATGGGACTCTCAATGAGTCCGAGTCCCCCACGATCGAAATTGTTTCGGTTCACTTTGCCTGATGAATTTAAAAAAAAATTTTTTTTTTACAAACTTTGATCGAAAATGTTCTTTTGCTATTTACCGATCGTATTTTTGATATGCACAAAGCTCTCTCGTTTCCCGTAAATTTACATTGTTTTCTTTTTTTAATTGAAAAAAAGAAAAAAAAATGCCAGCACCATTTTTTTTACTCTTCGCTCACCAGACATAGTCGATATATATATATATATATATATATATATTCACCTTGCACTGCTGAATATTTGTCTCTTCCGTTTTACGCGTCCGAATAATAAAAGCGCCATCGGTGCTCTTGAATATTTATGGGATCCACAAAGATCGGGGAAAAAGACAAAAAAAAAAACACGAAATTTCGGCGAGTTCAATAGTTTCAACCACCCTTCGTGGAGGGTCCAATGCTTATTAGTTCCTTTTTTTTTGTTTTTTCTTTTCAGCCCACGTTTGGGTGAATTTGAATCGCAAGTTATTTGAGGCAGGAAGGAATCAAATTTAATTTTAGAGAAATATTTATAATATTAATTTTGAAATTATTTTTATTGACATTATTCCCAACATAAATCTTTATGAAATAATAGAATAAATAATAATAATTATTATTATTATTAATAATATTATTATTATTATTATTATTATTAATAATAATAATTATTATTATTATTATTATATTGAATTGATAAATTATAATTTATTAAAAAAATTTATTTCTAATAATTTACATCAGGAATAATATGGGGATAGATTTTTGTTCAACAAATATTATAAATAATCCACTCGAAGCAGTTTTGCTAATGCATAAGCCACGTATACACACGAATACCCAGTTCTCTCGAGATGGCCAAGGGTATCACATGTGAAAACGTTTTACAAGATTTATTAACGCGCGTACTCTCCCATCAAGCCCCCATTCGAATGATCGAGCCGAGGAACACGTCCGATGGGAAATCGCTTTCCCGTCCTGTCTTCTTCTTCTTTTTTTTTCCATTATTTTTTATCTCCCGAACAAATCGAACAAAGAAAAAAGCATCAAAAGAATTTTCGTTCTCGATGAATTATAAAATTGAACGAATTTGCAATATCAAATTATACCCGGCAGCGTAGAACTTATTAAAAGTCAAAAAATATTTGCGAAAGTAAAAATAAATAAAAATGGTGAAATTAAACAATAATTTTTATTTTTTCATTCTCCTATAAACATTGTGTCGAGCGTATTACAAATATTAATATTACAAACGGTTTTTGTTGATACAAATTTAACGATAGCAAAAAAAAAAGTGATAATTTATATCGCGAAATTAGTTCAAACGCTCAAAATGATCCTCGGTATGAATACGGAAAATTTTTATATTTATTTATATTTATATATTTATAAATATCTAAATAAATAATTATATATATATATGTATATGGATGAGTCTGGGAGAGCTGTTCTAATATGTAACCAGGAACTGCGTGGCGACGTGTAAAAAGAGAAAGATAAAAAGAGAATAAGAAGTAAAAGATAGTGAGCGCCGGGGTCTCTCGATTACTCGGGCAAACCAGTTCCCAGCCGGGATTTGTTCCGGGACTGGTTTCCGTTTCTCGCACGCGCGCTCCTTCGCTCGTTAAAACGGCCGCGCGCGTGAGGTTCCTCTCTCCCTCTCTCTCTCTCTCTCTCTCTCTCTCTCTCTCTCTCTCTCTCTCTCTCTCTCTCTCTGACTCGCTTTTTGTTTAATTTTTTTTTCATTCCCTCTTTCTCATTTTCGTATATTTTGCGATCTTCAGCTGAATAAAAATGACCAAGATATTTGCGAGAAGGATATCGTTCAAAGATTTGCCAAATTCATAAGAAAAAAAAAAAAATGCTCTCGGTCGCGTGTGTAATTCGAGAAAAAATAAGAATTCAGGCCACGTTCCTTTGGGATTCACAAGGGGCAAGTAGAGAATATGAGGAACGATAAGAAGAGAGGAAAAAGGACCGAAAGGTCGATGCGATAATCCGCAAGAAAAAAAAAAAAAGAAAAATTTCGATCCAGCTCTCTCGAGCAAACGAAAAATGAACTTACCCAATGAGAGAGAGAGAGAGAGGAAAATAAAAATTCGCAATTCGAGGATAAAGTTTTATGATCCTTGAAATATATACGTATAGCATGAAAAATAAAATACGAGCGAGAGAGATGAACGAAATAAAATTTTCCTTTCCGTTTTTTTTTTTTTCACCTTTCACGTAATTTCATATTTATGAATTTATTTCAAAGTCCAATAGATGGAGCTCAAATAGACTCCTGTAAAGTTGTGCCATCTCGTTGAAAGAATAATTATGTCCGGAGAGTAAAAAAAAAAAAAATAATAATTTAGCGGGAGGACAAAAGTTTCAACATCGAGAGTGCTCCTGGCTGAATTGAGATTGACTCGAGGTGAATTATTTCGTAGGAAAGTTTTCTCAACAATCCAAGCGCCATTTCTATATATAATATTCGTCTTTATATCTGAATTTTCTTTATTTAAAATTCCACGAGTTCGCATAGCACTCGCACAACTTTATACAATTAATATAAATTTTATATAACTAATTAATTTGTGTGTTTTAACTTTAATAATGCACGAATGCATAAAAGCATAAATTTTATAATGATTTAAATTAAATTTTCATTGATCCACGAATTAATTGAAGTGCCACGATTGTTGTGATAAAGTGAAAAAAAAAGTCCTCAAATTCGAGGCATCGTTGTGGCAGATTAGTCAAAGAATTGACTATTGCGAGAAAAAAAAAACACAAAATTTACGAATTTTTCGCTTTGCCCCTTGTGTCTGTTTCCATAACGCTCCTTGCTATTTTCTCGTGCAACGTATTTGCACGAGGGTACAGGGAAAGTGTGAAAAAATGATCCATCAAAGCACCTATATATATATCCCATTTCCACTTCATTCTTTGATACTCAACCGAGATTCATATTGTTCATAAACGCTATCCTCTTTCCTAAAAATGAATCGTATTTGTATGTGGGCACGGAGAAACTGCAGAAAACCTGGAAATTTACAAAATTATGATAACACCCATAAAGTATTGACTAAAGGGATATGCGAGAGGCGTAAAATGAAAATAAGCCAGAAAAAGAGAGAGAGAAATAAGAGTCTGAGGAGAAAAGGAGACCGCGATTGCGGTGGTGGTGCAACCGCCACGCCGCCCTCTCTCAAACACACATAAAATACACCGCATCGGCAAAGATCTCGCGCGGAAAGCTTGGTGAGTGGGCGAGGGAGAGCGCGAGTCAAAGAGATAGAGAGGTAAAAAAGGAGAGGCAGAAAAGTGAAAGCCTCGACGCGTAACGATCTAAACTATATCTCTCGTTTCAGCTGTTATAGATGGATATATATATATATATATATATAGAGAGAGAGAGAGAGAGAGAGAGAGAGAGAGAGAGAGAGAGAGAGAGAAAGATGGAACGAGAAAACGAGAAAGAGGATGCTGCGGTGAATGGAGAGAGAGAGAGAGAGAGAGAGAGAGAGAGAGAGAGAGAGAGAGAGAGAGAGAGAGAGAGAGAGAGAGAGAGAAAGAGAGAGAGAGATATGAAGGAAGAAGGAAAGAAACTGAGAAAAAGAAAAGTTCAATCGAGAAATCTGCAGTTTGAACTATCGAGATGAATCTAGTCCACGATTGTGTCGCAAGGTTTTCTTTCTTCACCATTTTTTTTCTTTTCTTATCCGACCCTCTTTCGTCCTTCTCGACAATGCAGAGCAAAAGCTCTGACCGTTGAGACTCCTTCGGATTCCCTTCGATATCTTTCTTCCCCAATCTGTATCCCTCTCACTCAATCTCTCTCTCTCTCTCTCTCTCTCTCTCTCTCTCTCTCTCTCTCTCTTGTGATTCGATTTCCTTTTACTTTGATTATTTCCTTAATAGTTTCCACTATATCGATAGAACAAATATACGAATGCTGTAAAACATGAGATTTACTTCAGCTACCCAATTTTTTTTTTTTTTTTTTTTTTTCGAGTAGCCTGAAAAAAAAATTCTTTCGTAATAAATCAGATCGAAGTACTCGAGAGATGACGTTCTTTGAGCGTCGAGATGAAATTTATAAACGAACGCTGAGTGAAAGTAAAGTGGAGCTTCATTTCATGCGGATATGTAGCTTGAGTAAAAAAAATTTTCCAAATCGATTCGTGCACAAATCGTGGAATTCGATTTACACTAGGACCTCGATTTAACGGCCAGTGGCGGGACCGGTTCCGCATCGCACCTTGTTAAATCGAGGTATGCGTATGCCCGCCCATGCTGTATCTGCGCATCGGCACTCCGTGCTACGGGCCTGATCGGGGAGACTTTAAGCGTCCCCCACCATCTCCCACCACGCGAAAAACCGATCGATAAATGCGACATGGTGGGGACTGTCTATTGAATCGAGGGCCATTAAATCGAGGTCCTAGTGTACATCTTATTGATGCGCAGTCTCATGAGAAGAGCTCGCTGTGATAAAACGAAATTTCAAGGCATACGTTCTCCCTTATCCGTTAACAATGAAAGTGTTGAAGTCGATAAATGTCCCGATCGAAGTAGTTCGATACTAAAATCAGCCCCAAAGATTATAGCAGAGAATTTCTTCGATTAAACGGACATTCAAAATTAACCACTAGCAATGATGATTGCGTTAAAAAGAAAATAAAAAATTAATGAAAATACATAATCTCTAATTTAATACTAAAATTGGTGAAAAATTAAACCAGATTAAAGTAGGATCCAGTTGCCCAACTTTTGGTAATATTTTTCATTCGATCTGTGTCCGTGTATACTTATTTCAATTTTTTCGAGTCGAGGGTTTTTTTTTTTAGTTTCAAGTCTTAATTTTTTGCTTAAAGATATAAAGATATATATTTTGTAAAAAATAAATATAATTGTTTTTAATTGCTATGAAAAAAAATTTTAAAAAAATCGTTGAAATTCCACACTCATTCAAGTACAGTGCACCTATTAATTTTACTATTACGTGAACGTGTATACCCGGGGTCTCATATAATAACCAGCGAAACTCGTTATTATATCGACGAGATAAAAATTCTGTCGGTCCAATTATAAGCTAATATATATATATATATATATACAGGGTGGTCCATTTAACTCTGCCGACCCCGAATAACTTGCAACATATATAGATATATGCAACACGGGTGTGATAATTGGTAAAATATACGATGAAAATACGCGAGATAATGGCACCGATAAATACATAAATAGCAAATTATAATTAACATTTCCTGCGTGCCAATGCAGACCAATAATGATTTTCGTGTATTCGTATTTGAAGACTCCAGGGTCTCGATGCCGGATCGTAAAAAAAAAAACATGAATAAGAGTCTATTTTTGTTTATGTAAATATATTTAGAGATCAAATCTTCGATAAGGACGATTTGTTTTGCTCGTGCTCGTCTCTCTCTCTCTCTCTCTCTCTCTCTCTTTCCCCGGATAAGACTCTTCTACACGTGACTCTCTCGTTCGTCCGCCGGTGAAAGTCGTTCCCTCGGGTATTAGACACTCATTCATTTTTTTTTCCGCGTTACTGTTCCGTTGACTCGTCGATTTTATACGTTCTCTGAGAAGGGGTTTTTTTTTTCTTGATTTTTTTTTTTAAATTCGATCCTACACACGACTATAAGTGGGAAACCTTAATTCAACCCTGTATCCAGTAAAATCCTCTTTGGAGCTCACCCTTCTCGAGGGTAATAACGTTGCGAGGCTTCTCGCAAACACTCGAACCCTCCTAGGCATACAGTGACTCAAGTATTACCTATATGAAATACAATTTTGAACTATAGTATGTCCACATTGATGTAAAAATTGCAAATATTAATATAGTACTTTTATACACCTCAGGGAAATAAATCGTGGTTTATTGCCCTGCACCAGCAGGGAAAACCACTTTATTTCCCTTGGTGTATAAAATATCGTATTCACTACAGGGCAAAAAGTTTTTTTTTTCCCTGTAGTGAATAATATACTATTATCGTGACACTGAACGGTCTCCTTATAAACCATTTTAATGGAACCAAACTGACACAGACTCATCCTCTCACTCGTAAAAGGGGGGAGAATTAAAAAAAAATTATTTTAATGAGTTTTACCACGCAGAAAAAAGAAGTGGTATACCTGACACATGAATTTATAGTCTTGGATTTATAGTTGGATTTATAGTCTAATGATGAAAAGAACGTCCATAAAAATGAACAATGTGTACACAAAAATTCACAAAAATCGATCCCATAAGATTTTAAAATTCTGTAAAAAAAAAATTCGTGGCTCAATGAATCAAGTCCCATTTTGAAGCTTCAACAACTCCGAATAGAATGTTTACGAAAAGTGATCGAAAATCCATCGCAAAGTTACAGTAATTTTTGTAAAGCTAGTCATTTTTGCCAAAAATATTTTTAATTGTTTTTTTTTTTTTTAATATCATTCACGACTCTCTATCCATATTTTTTTCCTAACCTCTCTCACCAATGGACTACTTTTTTCTTAACTCAAATATATTTTAATTAAAAAATTCTTGAAAAAAAAAAAGTTTTTCTTGGGCTGACAATAAAATATTTATTCAAAATTTTCGAAAGTCTTGCCCGGATATTATTTTGTGGAATCTGCTTATGCGTAGTGAGCACTCATTTATCGACTGTATATAGGATAATTGAAAAGTGAATGGTAGCCCGTATTATGTAAATATGGGCATCAGCGGAGATTGAGGCAATGAGGAAAATTATAATAATCTGCGAGGGATGCCCCGGGAAGGAAATATAGGTAAGAGTGAAACGTTAGGGGCTGAGAAAGAAAATTAAAAAATTAGTATTGCGATGCTCTACAACCATATACATATATACAATTATTATTATTATTATTATTATTATTATTATTATTATTAAAATTATAGGCTCAATGAATAGAGACCCCTCGAGAAAGTCTCAAATTATGCCATTTCCCTCTACATTGCATTATAATTCATTGTAATTGGTCGTCTGGTTGCTCATCGCCGTGAGCTTTCTCGCTCCTCTTCGACCCCCTCGAATTTACTACGCACTTCGACGCCCATATGTTCGACCATATCACACACGAATCACTGTATATATGTAATCGCCTGTATCGTATATCTTAATTTTTTTTTCCCCCCTTTTGCTGCATACGGCAATTACCTAATGGGCTCTCGCTTCAAAACGCCGGTATATTTTTGCATCGACCTTTTCGCGATCCCTTGCAATGCTTTTTTTATTCCTTTCTCGATTACAATCGGTGCGTCCTTCTTCCTTCGCTTCTTTCTCGTATCGTTCGGCTCCTAATTATATCGCAATCATGCACTACACTAGTAATGTACTTTCTGCATTCTATAGCATATATGTTTCATATTTTTTATAATATATTAATATATATTATAAATATACATTATAAATATAATTTTATAATATATGTATATGTATGTAGATACATGTATGATTTTTTTTAGCTCGTATGAGCTGGAGCCCATCATCAACGAAAGAGCTGGGACTTTTTCTGTTTTTTTTTTTGCTTCTCTCAACAGCCTCGATGGTTAATTGAAAATTATGAACTCACGACCCTCTCCATGCATAATAAGTCTTTCGACGAAGCACACACACACACACACACACACACACACACACACACATATATTATATATTATATATTCTGCTTTAAATTTAAAAAATAGGTAATTTAAAATCATTTCCTCAACAAACCTTTCCTAATTTTAACGCAATTGAAATTGTATTTTTTTAAGCACTTTTTTATTGAGTCATGGATTTCAAAATATTTATCTTTTTTTGTTTTTTAATAATACATAACAGTGATTATACATGAAACATTACATATTTTGAATAAATATTTTTCTAAATAATCTAAAAATCGATCTCGAAAAACAATCCTTTTTTTTTATTTTCTATTTTTAAAATTTAAAGCGGATAACTGTAACCCAAATACCTCTTTGATGACTTCGTTTGAATCTAAAACTCGTCATATTATATTTCTGAATAACCTGAGTACGTAATAAACGTCAGATATGACTGTTATCTTGCTTTTTTCTTATCATTTTTAATTAAAACAAAGAAAAATATTCAAATAAGAAGGGTAGAAATTCTTTAGAATGGGCAATACATTTTTTCTTTTTTTTTTCTCCTTGAAAGTAATATCGAGCCCCTTCAATTGCATATAAAATTAATTTTTTTTTCGTCAAAAATTAGATGTTCCAGTAAAATAATAACATTAGAAGATAAAAGTCATGTGTATTTTAAATGGAAAACTTCGCGTCGTTACAGCGGATAGTAAAAATTAATTTAGGACATTCTTATTGGGCTGAAAATTTTTGTTTTTTTTTTTATTTAGAAACAAATGAGGGGGCGGCACAATTGAAATTCGAACATCGGGCAAATAAGAACTAACCTGATATACATTATTTATAAATATAAATGTGTGTATGTGTGTGTGTGTGTGTGTGTTTCAGTATAGGGCTTTATATAACAAGAAATTCAACGTTATAGCTACACACGAGTAACGCATGACCTTAACCCTTTCACTCTTAAAAGAGTCTGCCGGAGCATTTCGTAACTTGGACACGATTTTTCATTAATTTCATTTCTCTCGCCTTTTATGACACGCAAACGCTTTAAAAAAAAAAGTTATAATCCTCAAAGTCCCCATACCGATACCTCATTAACCAACACACGTTATAGGAAACTTGTAACATGAAAGACAAACTTTTCGTCACTTTTCCCGTTGAGTTAAAAAATAATTTTTCCGTCAAACGTAATAATTGTTTGACAGATAGGGAGTTCATCGGATTACCGATACTAACTTTAGAGCATCTTTTGTTGTTTTTTTTTTTTTCAAGAGGTTTTATTAATATTTAAACAAAATGCCTTGTACGCGCAAAAAAAAGTTTGTTTGAATCTCGTTCTATCGGACTTTCGTTTGATTTCAATGAAATTTTTTTGTTTTTTTGTGATTGCACAACTTTTGTTTTTTTTTTTGTAAGTAAACTTGAAAATTCGAAATGGCACTTCCAATATGACGTCTCGAAGATTCTAAAAACTACGAAACTCGAATATTCAGTTTTTTTTTGTTTGTTGTTGTAAATAACTCGCGCGGTGGAGTAATGCCAGTTTTATTATAAATCTGGACCAAAAAAAAAAAATGTCCCCAGATTTTTGTGTATCCAAAAAACTGAGAATGTCGAAAATATATTCCGCGAGCATCTTTACATGCTATAGCTCTGACCGTCTTTGAACGCCGAGAGAATTCCAATATGGGTGCAGCTATAATTTTAGAAACAAAAAAAAATTTATATATATACCTCCAGAGGGAGCATAGATCACGCGCGTGGTAGATTGAGGGTGCCCGTTGTGCCATTCGCAAGGGAATCGGATACGGAGCAGAGAGAAGAAGGGAAAAAAGCTTCAGAGCTTTTCAATTTCGCTGCGATGTACACGAGGTATTCCATCTTCGATCTAACCAATCTCCGAGCCCCCCCCCCTCCTCAGCCACAGATGAGAAATTTTAGTTATTTTGAGAAAAAAATCTTCGCTTATGACATTTTTTTCAATAATTTATTTATTAACAATTATTTTATGAACGTGACTCACCGTTCGTGAGTAAATACATTTTTTTTAATCAAAATTTTTCCAATATTTCGTGAAATTAATAAATGTTCACTTTTTTTGTTCATGGGATAAATTTTTGTACACATTGTAATTTAGTGCAAATACTGTCAATGAATTTTATAAAATAATCGACAATTAATCAATTATAGGAAAATGAAAAGAAAATAATATAATTTACAAAGCCCCTCACTATTGTTTATTCGATTTTTCTTGAGCCAAGTGCATTGCTGAATTATTGGGGCAAAAAAAAATATATATATATATTTATATTCTTTGCAACCCTGATTGCCATTTTTTTCAAAACACTTAATCAGTCTTTCGAAATAAAACTTGGAGGGCTTTAAGGATAAATTTCAAAAAATTGAGACGACTCAGGAAAGCATGAAAAAAAGGAACAAAAAAAGGAACTTCAATAAATTCAATGATCATACTTGACTTGAGTAAAAAAAAAATTATTTTTATTGTCAGGTTTGATTTTCGAATGGAAAGCCCTATAGACGTGTATATAGCTTATTCTATGCTATGCATCCAGGAAGGGTAATGTTCGCGAGAGAAGGGCGTTTGAGTGTGTATACGTATGGTACACAGGTGCAGGATACCAGTGAGAGAGAAAAGTCGAGTTCGAATTCACGATGGAGGAAGAAAGACGAGGGAAATAAAAAAAATAAAAAAATTTTAAAAAAATAAAGAAAGGGACGAAATGCACGTATAGAGAGTATAGGATCGAATTGTAAGGTAGTGGTAGGCACGCGGGTGTGTCCAGCGACCCCCGAGGTCAGCGTTGTTGCCTTCATTATCCAAAGGGAGGAAGAAGCGAGAATCTTCTCGGACACACTCTTCTCTTTTCCTCTCTATTTTCTCGCACTGTATGGTCACCACGAGACATCCTTGAGCTTTTAAGATAAAAATGTTATATATATATACATATATATATATATATATATGTTGCACGTGTCTTTTTCCATCATTATGATTATTTCGCTTCCTCGTGTCTTCTTCTTCGTTTCATTTCCACGCATCGTTGAGAAAAAAAATTAAGGTGAGGGCTATTTTTCACGCTTCATAATATTGATGTTTGACTATACCGACTATATCTAGTCGATTTCTAATCTATTTGCCTCGAAAAATAAATTAATCTGAATTTAAATTCAAAACCAAAATAAAATTTAAAATAAAATTAAAAAAAACCAAAATAACGAAATAAAATACGAAATTTTCATATTTTCTCGACACGTTGATAAATATATGGGGCATTCTTCATCGAATAAGTTACTTTTTTTTCCCAAGACAAGCCAGATATTTTGTTGCCACTTTATAGTGCAGCACGAGATTCGAATTAATTATTGAAAATTTGTAAAGCGTTTACATGTAACTTTTGATCGTATATTAAACTTCAATTTTCGTCCGCTTTCCAGTAAAGCCATAATTTCAGGCCTTATTGGAAATCAGGGTTAAAATGAAAAATTTTAAACATTTAAATAAACTAAAAAAGAAATTATTTCCTAAACCGCGTGCACAGCGCGGTTGCATCGTGAAATTGCCTCAAGCTGCGTCATCGGCTTGTACGAAAAATTGATTTACGCAAAGGAAAAAAAAAAATTAAAAAAGACAACGTTGATGGTATTAAAAAAAAATTTGCTCTCACATCAGCCCATTCACACCCTTCCTCTCTAAAAAAAAAAATCTCTGTCACGCTCTCGTTTATTATTATTTTTTTTAGTGCTTCATTAATTATTCGATAAAATATATACCGTAAAGAAAAATTAAATGCAACGAAGAGCACAAAATTTTTTTATAATTCTTCTCGTTCGCTGAAAAAAGTAATAAATAATTATTTTGTTTATTATTTTATCTTTTAACGAGCACAAAGTTATATAACATGTACGAAGACTACAAGTCATTTTTATAATATAATCAACGATCAACAAATTATAGAAAAAAAAAAAATTAACTAACGAGAGGTGCCCATATATAGTCCGTAGCCTTTTGAATTTACCCCTCTCCTTTTCTCTCTTCCTCTAAACGCTTTCTGGTCGATTCTTTCGCAAATATATGACTCGAGGGAAGCGAAGGAAAGAGGGAGGTAAAGCGGAAGACCGGGGCGACCGGTGAAACTGCTCTGCAGACTCGGGCGTCCCGGTTCGCCGTGAACTTCAGTGGCTATATCGATTACGCGGGGAGAGCAACCCCGCAGTAGCAGCAGTCATGCGGTCGTCTCGTGGCACGCGAGGTTGCTGCGGGGGTGCATTTCCTGATGCTACTGCGGTGCAACGAGAGAAAGAGAGAGAGAGAGAGAGAGAAAGAGACGCGAGGAACCAGTTCCCCCGACGAAAACCTCTCGCTAACCCCTGGCGCCTTATGGTCTGCCGCCCTTGACTCTGCAATGTCCCAGTTGACGACGTGATTGTGCGGGTTACAGATGACCCGGAAAATGGAACCATATATAAACCATATATAAACCATATATAAATACCGTTTGTACTACATGGCCCATTTTTCTCACAATCGATAATAACAATATACATTAATATAATAATAATTAATAATAATTATTATTATTATTTTTATATTAGTTCAATATTGTATATTTTATATAAATAATATCTTATAATGGATGGTAAATCATGATTTTTGGAATAAATTTTTTTTTGTTTTAATAATAAAAAAAAATGTTATTAAAAAAATTTGTCTCTTGAAAACCGTTTGAGATAAGAATCGAACGGGTGAACATTTTCATGAACTTTGTAAATATTTATAATTCCATCAAATGAATTTGGGTCTCGGTAAAGATTTTACGAGAGTCAAGTGGATTATCGGTCATTTTTACTACACCACTCTCGTCCATACAGATAGGATTTGGCTAGGGCTTCGGATTCTTTGATTGCTGAATTTAGGCCCTCGACAAGATTGCCGGTAAATCCGGTCGTAATTCAAAGCTCCCCATTTATTTCTTCCTTCACTCGCAGTCACGAAAAAAAAAAAGTACGAGATAGATGAGGCTAGAAAAATCGACCGATGACGAGAATCGAGAAGAATTACAATTCGTCGACCCTCGAGGATCGAGGAGAATTTTTTTTTTTTAATTTGATTAGTATCAAAAGCATTTTTGCGGATTGAGCAATTGTCATTTTTTTCAATATATTTTTTAGAACTTCGATGAAATTGCTCTCAATCGACCGTGAGTCGTTTTCTTCAATAAATTATTTACAATTAAATAAATTTAATAAATCGTTCAAAACTAAATAAATTCAATGAATCGTTAATAATTTCTTCGTAGATTCAAACAAAGCTAGAGATAATATTTACAATTCACGAATCGACAAAATATAAATTTTATAAAATCAACAATAAAAAATAACAAATATCATGTAACTGAATTGGAAATTCGAGATATTCGAACGGGAATAATCCATACAGACGACTGTACGCACGAGGTATGACTAGGGATACCGAGATCAGTTTTTTTTTTTTTTTTTTTTTTTTTTCTAACGCAAGGACACGGCGACAAAGACACGGGAGAGAACCAAGACCGTAACGCGTTCGATTAACGTTGATATATTATCATTCATTATACGAAGCCTTCTTCTTTATCTCTGATGGAAAAATTAAAAAAAAAAAGACAATAATTGATGGTTTTGAAACTTTGTGATTTTGTAATATATGATGAAAGCAAAAGAATGTCAATCTCTGGATGTATGATTATCCAAGGCTACACCGACTAATGATGTGCCCCATTATAATGTCATGTTACTTCGTCTGCGAGACGAAAATGTTTCTTATACAATTTGATAAGGGAGTAATTACATTATTACAATTTTTTTTTTTTATTAATTTCTTTTTCCAGCTGTCCTGATCACTCTAACGTCATCGTTGAATCATATATGTCAAAAATTATTCAACCACGGCGTCAATGACACGATTTAATTTACAAAAAAAAAAGTTAAAAGATCAAATATTGCCTCGATTGCTATCGCAAAAAATTTTCAGTACAATTTTTTTATCAAGTAAAAACTTAAGTAGGCAAAAATATGTGACCCTATCACTGCTATAAAATGCAAATTTTACTACATATGCTGCATTTAAGAATAGCAATGGATAATTTAAAAAAAAGTGAAATAATTCCTTTCAATGCTTTGAAACAATAATAATTGTAAAAAAAACTGTACCCCAAAAATTAGCATCCCCTTAAACGTGGACGAGTAAAAAAAAAAAGTCCCTTTGCCAGAATTAATTTACCCGGTAT
Source organism: Rhorus exstirpatorius (assembly GCA_963564615.1). NCBI lineage: Eukaryota > Metazoa > Arthropoda > Insecta > Hymenoptera > Ichneumonidae > Rhorus > Rhorus exstirpatorius. Next base: position 30,769,321 of record OY751320.1, read on the forward strand.
ATATCGTGTACGTACAAGAGGACGAAAGATCGAACGATTCGAAATGTCGAAAGAGCACATACGCTCTGAATAAATCCACAGGGCAATGGAATTGAAGAGAGTATGCAGTTACGTGTATGTGTGCCTGTGTATCTGTTTGTATGTATGCATTCGCGAGCAAAAGATCGAATCACGACGCGTCGTTTCTCGCATAATTAATCGGGTCTTTGTTTTTTTTTTTTTTTAATTTCTTTTTTCGCACGTGTGTATATTATTTCTCAATCGCCTCTGGGTTTTCTTTATTCGTCGTATATATTTTTTGCGGCCTTTTTCACCTCAGTCCTCGACTCTAAACTCGCGGCAGCATCATCGAGAGAGAGAGACTCTCTCATCTCGTTATTCTCGTGTTTATCTTATTGCCTCTTTCACGCCTTATACACACAGATATATATTTAATTAATTAGCTGATTGATTAATATTATAGAAATAATAATATTAATAATAAAAATATTATTATTTACTTTTTTTTTAATTTACATAAATATGCATTCGGTAGTTTTGTTTTTTGAATATGTTTAGTGGCCGGCAACCGTCAGCCAATTCTCTCACTCTTCCTTTACTTGTAACATGCCTGCTGCTGCGACATTATAGTCCATTATAGCGCGGCAACACACACGTTCTCTTTTGCGTCCTCGGATATCCATACGTCCAGTCTCGGGATAAACACAACCGAGGACTCGGCGGCATTTGTGCGACCACCGCGGAAAAGGTGAACGCGTTTGCGGCTATCGCTCTCCCCAGCCCAGTCTATCTCGCCATCATATTATGTGCGTGATGTTACTCGCCCCATATACATGTACACTGGTACACCAACACTCCTCCAATCGGTACAATCTTTTGCTAGCTTTACAGAGGCGATGGAAATGTGAATTTTACAATTATCGAAGTAAAATATTCCACTCCTTTGTGCGAAATTTATCAATTTTTCGAATTGTGATTTCATTAACGAACAACGCGCTCGGCGAAGAATAGAGGATTTTTTTTTTTTAGTCAAAAATCTCGAAGGCTCCTGATTTACCTGACAAATTTTTATGCTGATATAATACATATATTATATATCAGGGTTGGGCAAAGTACCTGAAAGTACACTTCAAGTACAAAGTGCAAAGTACTGTGAGCACTTGAATTACTCGTGTATTTCAAGTATCAAGCACCGCGAATACTTGAAATACCAAGTACTGAGTACTTGAAGTACTACAAGTACTGAGTACTTGAAGTACTAAATATTTGAAGTACTTGAGGTATCAAGTACTTGAAATACGTCAAGTATCAAGTATCAAATACTTTTCAAGTTATCAGGTATACATCTCGTAAGTTCTAGTACTTATATTTTGATTTCTTACGTCCTCATGCTCTCCTCGTGCTCATGCGTCATGCTCTCCTCGTCCTCATGCTCTCCTCGTGCTCTCGTATTCATCAATTTTTTCGGATTATGATTTCATCATCATAACGTTCGGCGAAGCACTAATTAAGCTCGGATATCAGACTTATTAGATTTTTTTTTGTCGAAAGTCTCGAAACCTCCTGGATTAACTTCACAAATTTTTATACCCTACATATCGGTATAAAAATTAGCACCGTATAAAAATATTTTTTTAAATTACAGAATATTTTCATTCCAACCGAAAAATCTTTTACTAAATCGCCAGTCTCCAAGATTATTATTGCTCAAATATTATATATATATAATATCAAAAATTGCTGGTATATTCGTGGAAATCGGTTATGTCCTGTCGATGTACATAATGCAAGGTCCTGGGGCTATGAAAAGCGAAGTGAAGCAAGGAATAAAGGGAAACTAGGACAGGATGTTGAGATATCCATTCTTCGTTGGAGTCAACCGCTATTTTGTTTTTTTTTTAGTGACCTGACCTACGGGGACTGCCCCAGAGCGTGCAGGACCGTTATCTCTCTCTCTCTCTCTCTCTCTCTCTCTCTCTTTCTCTCTCTCTCTCTCCACGTCTCCACGGTCAAATCGATCACGCTCGCTCGTGCGAATTGCAATCTCAGAGTCTTTGTAAAAGCAAAAATTGCGGACCAGTAAAAAGCCATGAGACCGAAAATAATACCGATAGTCGAATATACATTTATTTCTGGAATAAATAAAGATCATTTATTGGAGAGAAAAAAGGCGTAACCCACATCGTTTAATACGTATACAGTGATGCTCTGTTAGGCCCCTTACTCGTGAATTTTAGCAGTCGATACGTGGCAATTTATAGATCCATCGACGCCTACGAAGTAAAACGAACATGTAGTTCGAACAATCGTGGCGTATCAGGGTCAATGAATATTCCAACGAATGTATAACACACACACACACACACATACATATATGCATAATAAACCGTTAATTTCGCGTTTGGATATGCTTCGCAGAAAGGCGAAGAAAAAAAAAATCTGCCTATAGATATGATGAAAAAAAAAAATATATATGGAAAAAATTGAGGGAACGGTTTCGAATAATAAGCCACCGTATACTCTCTCGCTTCATGAGCATTCTTATCGTCTGTTCTCACTTGCGCGGTCGTCCAATATACATATGTTACTTTTTTCTTTATTTTTTTTTCTTCTCGACATTCGTGTAGCGGTTGGGTCGACGAGAGAGTTTCTCGCTTCGCGGTCTTGCCATTGTTCGAACTTCGCTATATTTATATATATAATATATATATATATAATATATGCGTATATATGTGTGTGTGTGTGTGTACATGCTCTCTCCGCGATCATATGTGCATAGATGGAAAGTCGAAAAAATAAAATATTCGTAGCGAGACCAACGATATCGTTCGCACGAATTTTTTGGTTGATGATTAAAATGATACGGTAGAAATAAAAATATTCAAGGGACTCCTCAACAGTGAAAAAAATTCCAGGCCACTTTATTGTTTTCGTTCGTTTTATTCTCTTCACAGTCTCCAGCACTAAAAGTTTTGTATATCATTTCTTTTTTTTTTGACAATCAAAATTGACGACGTCGTTATGGATGTACTGAAAGATGATTTTTCGGATCTTCCGGTGGATCGTGTAGTGATAACGATCGTTGTATTCGTCGGAAATATCGAGGAAAATTCATAAGCTAGAGTAGATTATATATATATAGTTATCGTTGAGCAAGAGTAATTTTTTTTTGACAAAACGGCATCAGAATTTTTCCTATCATTTTTTTTCAATACAAATATAATATATTTTTTTGATGATTAAAAACAAATCCTTTTATCGATTTTTTTTAATAAAAAAAATCCGTCACGATGGTACATCCCTTGATAATTGGAAGAAGAAGGCCTTTCACATTTTTTATAATAACGTTAATGAGTTCTCTGTATGAATTAATTTGATCGTCAGCGCTCGTTTGATCGATCATACTTCTCTGCTGTTAATTGTGTCTGTGTGTCAGGCGAAAGTTTTTCAGGAATTCATGTTTCACGATTGTTATAATATCTTATTGTACGTTTATGATCCATGGGATTTCACGGGTCTGGCTATAAGCCAAACCGCTTGAATTATATTCGCATATATCCTATGCTAAATGTATTATACTTTGGTGAATGTTGAAGAGGATAGAGTATCACTCGGGGGCGTGTGCGTTCTCTTTGTTCGCGAGTGAGGCACGAATGGAAAAAAAAATAGAATGGGGAAGAGCACGCGAGAAGCTGCGGTGGTAGATACATCTCAAGAGAGAAAGAGAGAGAGAGAGAGAGAGAGAGAGAGAGAATCTCAAAGGTCGACGATATAACTTGAGATCCCTTGGCTCTTTTGTACTTATTTTTTTTTTCTTCGTTCTTCTCTGGTTCAGAGAAAAGGTGTCATATAGTTACGTTTCACTTTCCTAATAATTACTAACGAAAGCGTTTTTAGTGGAGCTCAAAATATTTCGCAATAAGTTTAAAATTAATTCGTTAGTTTGATGAAAAAAAAAATTGTTTAGCCAATTTTACTGTGGCTATAATGTTGTATGGACAGTTTTTGGGGGTAATTGTTGGAATAATTTTTTGTAGAAATTTTTACAATTGCAGTAAAAAATACGAGCCCAAAAATTATAACCGAATTTTGCAATGGCAAATCTCTCATTGGGTCGTAAAAAAATATATATTTCGTGTGAATAATACCAGAAATAAGAGCCAAGTAAATCACAAACCTCGAAAAAAAATCTCTTTTGATCTCTCGTAAAATTAGATACGAATTTTCGATAAAAAAAATTATGAAAAGCGATTGTCATTGATTTAGAAAAAAAAAGATTAAATGTTCTCAAGTGAAGACTATTGCATGAGGTGTCAGTTCTATCTCTAAAATTTATTCCATCATTCAAGAAAAATGGGTAGTAATTTTTCTCAGAAATTTCAAACAACTTTACAATTCGTTAAACCACAGCTCGCTCGACTTCCTCTAAATATTCGTGAAATTCTAAAAGTGATTCCTACCCAGGAATAATTTTTCCCTTTGATCCTCAATTTATTTTATTTTTCTTTTCTGAAGAATGATACAAAGGAAATAAAATATAAAAATAATTATCAATGAAATATATCTCATCAGATAAAAAAAAATATATACATATATACCTGCCACTTGGCACGTTTTATTATCACTCGACTTTTTTCGCTCCTACGTCATAAAGCTGAATTTTTAGCGAGACCCTCATCCGGAAACTGAAGAGTTCTCGCGTTACGAAAGACATTTGTGGGGCAAAATGCGAAATTCGAACATCGTTAAACGGGACACGAGACGAATGATCTCGTTCTTGAGAAAAAGGCCGAGATTGAGACAGGAATATATAAAAGCCTTGCTAAAAAAAATAGAGAGAGAGAGAGAGAGAGAGAAAATGGGTAAGAGCGAGAAATTTAACGAGGGTTTCGTAATTTCGGCGATCGTTAAAGAACCGCGCGAGAGTGCAATTTCCACGTGCGCGCACCCCGGGTGTGTGCCATATATGTACATATATACAATATACATGACAGTCGTGTGTATTTCATATGAAGATCTCTTTTCTCGTAATTTTTTTCCCCATGCCATAAATTTTCACAAATAAACATTGCTATTTGTGAAAGTACATAAAATATATGTATATATATTTTAAATTATATTAACGAACTTCGTTGTGAAAAAAAATTCTCCTTTCTCCGGATGAAATGAAAACAATCTCATAAGCGCTCTTTACTCCTGTACTAATAATTCGAAAAAAGCAGCTGTACCTTCGAGTAAAAGGATCTCGTTTTTTTTTTACGAAAGATTGAAAGATTTTTTTTAAATAAAAAAAAATTCTCTATAGTCTCCTCTTTTATGTAACCAATTTACTTATCTTTGCGAACTCTTTGTAATAAGAGCCTAAATTTACCGAAAGAGGATACCTCTCGAATTTTCCTTTTTTTTTTTGTTTTTCATCCTTACGGAATTTGAGAAAGCAGGCTTTTGCTTATGGATATTATATAGTGCACTTTACTCGAAAGAAAATACGCGAGGTCGTGGATTAATTTGCCAAACTAAAACCCTTTCTTAATTCAAACTTTTGCTCGCCACGATTTAATATATTATATAATATATTATTATATGTATGTATATTTTTTCTGGCTTACCTTTGTACACTTTTTTGCTCCCCCATAAAGAGAGGATTTAGGCAATGCGCGGTCGATGAGGTTAGTGGTAGCGGGATAATAAGCTCGCGGTGCTCTCACACGTCGAGAGTGGACCAAAAAAAGATCCATACAAGTATGTTAAACGAGACAAAAAAAAAATACGAGGAAAAAAAGAAAATGAGAATAAGGAAGGTTGATGCTCGCTCTCTCTCTCTCTCTCGCTGGCGTATTTGCCGATTGATCTTGCCGAAACACGTTCCTTGAAAGGCTTATAATACGCGAGGCCTAATCTCTCTCTCTCTCTCTCTCTTTCTTCTCTCTGCCTGCCAACTTTTAAGTTTGCCCTCTACGTCCACGAAACCTCGCGAACGCCCCGAGCTCTCTCCCAGAAGCCCTTTTGTACACTCGCATATATATGTATACGAGATATAATAATGCTATAATACCTTCTCTGCGAACGCTGAAGAGTTAAAGACAAAAAAGAATTGGTAGTCGATACATCATCGAGGCTTAGCCGTAGATATACATAATACAGATGAAACGTGAGGATCACGAACCAAAAAGCTCTCTAATACTTTTTTGTTTTTTTTTTTTCCGAGTCGATTGAAAATCTCGTGCGAGGCCCCCCAGAAAAGGTTAATATATACATAAACGAGTATCGCGAAAAAGACTCGTCATACAAAAAAATCCTCCGCGTTCGATTATGGGCCTCTATTTATCTTTTTCCGTGTACTCTCTTTACATTTATTAGAACGATGATACAATTCACATAATATGCTTGTGGAAAATTCAAAAATTAGTTTTTTTTTTTTTTTTTTTTTTTTCAAATATTTACGATTTTTCGAACATGCAATCCATGTAGAATGGTCATTTAAAAAATTTATTTTCCGATCAAAGCTCAAAGTTGATAAAAAATAATCTACATGTATGTATACGTTTTTATATAATATTTATATAATATTTTACTATATATAATATAATACATAATGTATATAATAAATGATGTATAAGCATACGTATTTAAACCGGACGGATTTTGCGCTGATCGGACACGCGTCCGATACGGATATACGAAACTTCCGGCAGGTTCATCGGGTTTCCCACGCAAAAATAGTACCCTTATCCATTCCCCCGGTTCAATAACGTCACCTCGAAATTTATACTCGTAGTCGTCAACGAAGCGTGTACACGGTCACCTAACGTTGTCCAACGCTGTAGATGTATATCTATCTTATCGTCGGGTTCCTTGTGCCAGTCTGAGGAAGTCGTAAAGGTGCTTTTGCTTCTCGAACTACGCGACGCCCCACGGAATTAACATACTTTGCATCCGGCACCGTCAGAAACCTCTCATCCCACACGTCTCTCCTCTCTCTCTCTCTCTCTCTCTCTCTCTCTCTCTTTCTCTCTCTCTCTCACTTCTCCCTGGATTTTGCAAATTCACAGGAAACAATGAATTCGCTATTCCATATATATATATATATATATATGTATATAGGACGTTCCATGTATTTTGTGTCCGAAAAAAGTCACGAGTACTCATTATGACACTATTATGAAATGAATAACGATAATTAATCGTTCTAATTGAAAAATCGTGAAGATATAAAAATTTTAAATCACGCCGGAAAAAAAATGTTCAAAAATATGTTATTTTTTGTTGGATTATTATGTCAAAAAATTTCGCATTCATTTCTCATATTTTCCTTTATCCCTCCCAAGGGTATTTACCACTACTCAATATAAATTTGGCGCAATGACATTTTTATTTTTGTTTTTTTTTTAAATTAATATTTTTCGAACATTTATCGGTAATTATTTTTTTTCGAAAATTCTTATAAATGGATTTTTCATTCCAATATACATCTCCGGCTGTGATTGCATACGTTAAATATTCTCGATCCTTCCGATAATCGAAATTGTACAGAGGGATATAGTAACGACCGGGCTTGAGAGAAAATTGACGGATATTTGTCGCTGTAAATTGGATCAGCGGAAAATTGCTCGTGAACGGAATATTGCGAACCCAATCCAATTTGATACGAGTTCGGGACTATTTCTCTCGTACAAAAACGAAAATTCATTTTCCTTGATCGCGCGTTCCCACGTGTCAATCACAGGCGTCCTATATCTAATTATAAAAGAGAAATAAAGAGAGAGAGAGAGAGAGAGATAGAGAAGATTAGGTATCTATTTGATATGGATTTTCATTCGTGCAGGTATAGATTATCATCGATTTCGGATAAAACCCTGAGGATGTACATTTGAGGATGCTTCGCTTATACATTTCCAGTCAAAAGTGAGATTTGTTGAGAAATTTTATTTCCGATACAATAAAAATCGAAAAAAATCGATCATGAGAAATTTTTTCTTTTCGAATCGAACGAATTCATTGATTTCTTTGAATATGTGTGATATTTTTTTAAATTTATCTTTTTGTTTTACTTTCGGTTTTCGAAAATATTTCAAGGCTGGACGTACAAAACTATTTTAATGACCTTTTTACGAAAACATATCCAAATTTCAAGACTTCTCAAAATGTCGAAAAAAAAAAATCAAAAATAAGAAAATTTGGAAAAAAAATTACACGTAATTACAAAAAAAAATGAAAAAATTCATGCGATATAACAAAAAAGACATTTTACTTGTTAAATAATCATAACAATTTTTTTCATAACTCTTCGGCATTGTTATTATCATTATTATTGAAAATAAAATTTTTTCAACATTTTCAATATCGTTGATTTTTTTTCGGATTTTTGTCACACAACGAAGCACTGGAATTCTGATCGACCTTTTGACTGAGAATGTACATGTTAAGCATCCTTAATATAACCTTTCATGAATATTGGAAAAAAAAGTCAAGGACCAGAAAGATGAGAGAGAGAGAGAGAGAGAGAGAGAGAATGAGAGAGAGAGGCTATAAAAAATCCGGTCAATCGGATTGTTACAGAAATACGAAATTCAATTAGTTATGCTGCACCAGGAAAAAAAATCCATCGTTGGCCTGGTTCGAGCCGTGACGGGGGAAAAAAAAAGTGCCTAGGCAAAATCATACGGTAGACATTTGTACTTTTCACGACAATTTCGACACGAGTCATTGGACATAGAATTCTTGGATCGCGAAACATCTGGGAGAATCGATAAACCGGACATAAAAATGCGAAAATAACGTTAAATAGAACAAGACGATGGAAAGGATTTTCCAAAGAAAATAAATCTCCAAGTATATTGTCACTCTCCCACGATGGTATAAAGAAGATCCATAAGTCATCTCTTTATCTGCGAGTCCATCCATGAAAGACCCGCTCATCTATACATAAATAAATTATATATATATATACCGAAAGTTTCTGAGAAAATTTTCCCAGACTTCCCACCTTGTCGCGTATAAAGAAACAATCGGTGTGGTTGCAACGTTTTACTGGTCTCTGGTTAATGGAATTGCGAAGATAGACGCGAGCGAATAATTCTTTCGCAAAGAAAATATTTTAACCCCCACCTTTCTCTTTTTCCTTGTTGCAAGGTGTCATATAAAATATTTATTCTTCCTACACGAGAATCGTCGAAACAATTCCGGTATATGGCGCGTCCCACGGATATTCCTATATAGCCGGATTACCAAAAGAGACTCGAATATAATTCAGTCCACAGAGCCTTATGAGGGGCATTGGTTAATCGAAATTTTAAAAAGCGCGCAAATGAGGAATTTTTAAATTGCTTCCTTGTTGTTTTATCTCGCTACGGAAAGCTCCTTCTGCGAGCAAGTGTGTTTTTTAATTTTGACTTTCTCATGGATGATAAGCTTTGATAGCAAGGTAAAATAATGAGGAAGCAATGAGGAAATTTTTTATTTGCAAGCTTTTTTTTCCTTTTTTTCGTTGTCTATAGACTATTAGCATAGAACGTTTAGGGTCCGATAGCCTCAAGTTTGCGAAAAAGTTTGCATAAATTTTTCAAAAATTTCAAAATTTTGAAAAAACCCAACTCCTCACGCGATTATCGCCGAATTTGATACTAATCATTCTTTGTTTGTTGGACTATCAGTGTAAAAAGTATCAGCTCGATAGCCTCAAATTTGCAAGAGTTAGAGCGCGCAAACATTTATACAAAATTTCAAAATTTTCAAAAATTTTAACCCCTTTAGTATTTCTTGCCCAATTTAATCCCAAATATCTCCGTCTCCTGGACTATTAGTGTGAAAAGTTTCAGCTCGATAGCCTCAAATTTGCGAGAGACAGAGCGCGCACAAACATTTTTACAGAATTTCAAAATTTTGAAAAATGTTAACCCCTTAAGTATTTCTCGCCAAATTTAATAGCGAATATCTATGTCTTCTGGATTATCAGAATGAAAAGTTACAGCTCGATAGCCTCAAATTTGCAAGAGCTAGAGCGCGCAAACATTTTTGAAAAATTTCAAAATTTTGCTAAATCTTAACCCTTTACGGGATTCTCGCCAAATTTCATATCAAACATCTTCGTGTCTTGGATTATAAGTGTAAAAAATTTCAGCTCGATAGCCTCAAATTTGCGAGAGTCTAAGCGCGCACAAACATTTTTACAAAATTTCAAAATTTTGCAAAAATCTTAACCCCTCGAGTGTTTCTTGCTCAATATTTAATCCCAAATATCTCCGTCTCATGGACTATTAGTGTGAAAAGTTTCAGATCGATAGCGTAAAATTTACGAAAGTTAGAGCCCATATTTACTTTTTTCAAAAATTTCAATAATTTGAGCAACGATTGCAGGAAACTAAAGAGTCTTGATGCTCGAAATGTATATCAAGTTTGAGCTAGATCGATTAAGTCAACATATAATTATTTCAATTCTTCAAGCTTATCAGACACACACACACACGCACACACTTTTTCTAAATTTTAAAAGGTTGGATTCGAAAAATCGAATTTTCATTTCATGATAACAAAGCTTCGTCTGTGAGGAAGCAAAATTGCCCCAGCAGTTCTCACCAATATGCGACGTGTTTTTTTTTCTCTCTCTCTCTCGGAGAATTACTTTTTTTTTAATTCGTAAATACCGGTACGTACCCCAGCATGCTCGGTTTTAATTAGAGGTCGAGCGGTTAATTGAGCATCGCATGCTGGGCTTTGTTAAGCGCAACAATTCGTTTGACGTATGCGGGACACAAACTTCACTCGCGAATATGTTACCGTGCACCAGCCTCGCACTGAATTCCCGCAGATCTGACGCAATTTTCTCTCCCACCCTCGTATCAGCGTACAGTAAACGCTCCCATAACTCAACGAAATCGTAATCCTAAAGATTCACATAACCCAACTTTCTTCTCGTAGTAAGCGCGCGAAATTCAAACTCGAATTTGTGTTTTTTCTCATGCAACACGTAAATTTGGCTGTTTGTCAACTTTATATTTGCAAAATTCGTCTGGCGTACGTCTAGCAAAATACGTCTAGCAAAATTCGACTGCAACGCGACGGTCGAGGCTCCGGAGTGGGGAGAAACGAAACGAGGTTGTAAAATTCGAGAATTCGAGTAACGAGAGAAAGGGAGTTTGAGTTATGGGAACGTCTATTGTACGCATAGTGAGCCTATCAATCTACTCCGGAGCTATACACTCTTGGATGTTGCGAACGAATTGTATGCTCGTAACGTAGCCATAAAGCGACTCCGAGGTGTCGGATAACGTCGAGTAAGCTCTCAAATTAATTAAAAATTTACTCACCGGACGTGCGGGACTATGTATACCTATGTATACATAACGCGCGCAATCTTTCTTACTTTTTTTTCCCTCACTTTTCGTCCCACGAGAAAATTCTCTAATGAAATCTCGTCATTACGTCTCGCCCGATGGATTAGCATCGTTATTAGCCGAGTAAAATGTAAAACGTTCGGTTGAATAAGAACGTATTTTTATTCACCTGATCATTTATCGAAATATTTTGAAATCGAAGTCGTTCGACATACGCTTTGTTAATTCGAAGCTGATACAGATCGAACGATTTTTCATATATATATATATATTTTTTTTTTTTCTCGTTTAATCTTCGTTCCCTAGCGAGTCCAAATACTCCGGTCTCGCTCGAGTACACAAATCGCGAGCCGTTATTTTATTCGTAAGATCGTACAACGACGAGTATCATCATCGTGTGTAGGATAGAAAAAAAAACAACAAAGCTCCTGGGAGATATGACAACTATAGCGAGCCTAGAGCATGTCGCTGGAAGGTCGATGTTGTTTGGAAGATTTTTTTTGTGAAAAAAAAAACAACGGAGCTGTCTCTGGGTGTGGGATAAACGGGCGTGAAAAAAACGTGTTCGATAGCCAGAGGGAAAATCGCGAGTAAAAACTCGGAAATTAATTAAATTGCTCAAAGCAAGGTTTACCCTTTTTTTTCTCTCTCTCTCTCTCTCTCTCTCTCTCTCTTTTAGTTACTTAATTACTGTGGTTTAGTTACTTTTTTTACCCCCAGATAACACAGATTTAAAGAGAGAAAAAATTAACGGAAGCTGTGCAAGAGTCGTGCTATTTTTTTTTTTTTTTTTTCGCAACGAACTCTCGAACGAATGAGCAAACATTCACGGTATAGGTATGTAGTATATGTTAAAAAAATATATATACAAAACAAACATGCATACACAGGGAGGTACGTCGCGAAAATTAATGAAATCCAACCGGACGTTGAGAGTGTACTCTCTCAGCCGTACAATATATATAAAATCTGAAGGCGTGCGAGCTAGTTGAAATTATACACGCTTGTTATGAGCTCTCGTGTTTGTTTGAATCGTGTATGCGTATGAAGAACCGCGCGCTCGCGCGCTCGAGGGATTTCCATTCTTCTCTTTTCTTTGCTCTTTCTCCGTATATGGTGAACGAGGTGAAGGAAGATTACGAAACAACGATTATAGTGTTATTCATCATCGCACGTGCCGTGTATATATATGTATATATAAATATATTATATATGCTTTCGATTGTGCGAAAAACGAAATACAATTTCAATGCAGCCAATTTAATTATTATTTTGAAAAGTCCTAGTTTTATATGAAAATCATAAATGAAAAAAGTGTTGAGCATAAAATAATCTATGTTGCGGAATTTTTTCGTAATTTTTATCGAACACTCGAGGACACTGCAATATGCTTTTTCGTTGCAACTCGAGTATGTTCATGTATAGTCCCTCGAGTGATCTCTTAAAAATTATGAAAAAAAAATTTAACAATATGTATTCCGTTATGCTAAAAGCTTTTTGTGTTTATGATTTTTTTGTTTGTTTATAAACTGGAAAGAAGTCTTGGAATTAATAATCAAAGTTGAAATTAATTTGTTTTAAGAAAAAAATCGACTTTATCGTCCGAGGGAGAACGAAAAAAAAATAGACATCCCAATGTTTATTATCCTCCCTTTAATGTAAATTATTATTATTTTTAATCAATTATCTTCGTCACAAGTTTAACGAACAAAAGTATCGCCGCGTTCTCCATTGCTGATTACTCATTAATTTCGATTTTTTTCAACGTTAATTTTATCAAAATATCTCATAACAAATCAATTCTGAAGAAAAAATCCCCCAAAGTTTATATTCGCCAAAATGAAAATATCATTATTCTCAATAATGATTTTTTTCCCGAATTATTATCATCTCGGTACGTGTCCAATCAGCTCGGTAAAATATTTATTTCCTCGACAGACGTTTGAATTATTTTTCGTATTTTTTCTTATAAGCAGTTGTTCGAGCTGAGCCAGCAATTTATTTTAATCGCGATGAAAAAAAGAAAAGAAATGAAAAAAAATACCATACTGAACGTTGAAACGGTAATTTTTCAGAGCTCATGAAAGTATTAAATTTCCGGAGTTACGCGCGAGAGAGTCACAGATGGCCTCCGCGCCGCGCATTGTCGTATATACCGCAAATAGAACAAAATTTCTTACCGCGTCGACCTTGCCACCGGTTGCCTGTGTTTTAGCGTTACGTATTATACACGCACATTTAACGAAACATTAACGATACAGAAAAGTAGGAGGTCAGCCACTTGTGCAAATACAGAGAATTTCTCTCTTCGAGGATATAGTAACACGTAAGCTTTTGATTTTATTTTTATTTTGACGGAACAGCACAACGGCTCTGGCTCGTCCGATCCTAAGAAAAATATGTCGCAGCAACGAAAAAAGGATGCGGACAAAGATTACATCTGAATTGGGGACTCGCCGGTTTCGCCCCCTAGCGGGCTCGTTTATTATCTCGTTATATCTCTTTCATCTGTAATATTGATAGCTATCGTTTTAAAACATTATTTCGAGTAACTAAAATCCAAAGAATGCAAACTCATGACGAATTTATTGAAGAACGGTCTTCCTCGTTCTTCTATCATTAAAAAAAAAAAATACATAAATCTCCATCTGTGTCTTGTTCACACGTTGGTACGTCTCTTATGCAATTTTTATAGCGGCAAAACGATGCTATCATAAATATAATTAAGAAAAAAAAAATCGAAAGATATTTTTCGAATTTTTTTCAAATGATCAATTACCTTGGATCATGAGTTATTGCCCATTTTTGCATGGATGGACAATGAAATAAGTCTTGATCGATTAAAATAAAGTGAGATTGTGACTACGTTTGAAATTTGAATATTTTTAGAATTAAAAAAAAAGTGGGTCAATGAATTTTTTTTTTACTCGGCTTTAGTCTCTCCGGTTGTGTATATGACATAAAAGGAAGTTGAAACGGCAGAATCTTATCCAATTTTATAACCGGTGCGAGCTTGGACAGCGCGTGTTCATTCTCGTACGACGTTCGTTCGTTTTTTTTCTTCTCGTATACTATATACTTTATATGTATATTATACACGTGTACGCGGTATTTTACAACGACGGCGGGGAACACACCGCCTCGGCGCAGTGGGTCAACGTCCATTACGCGTAACTGTGCATACTGATATGTATATTGTTAACTGTATCACCATAGCGTGGAGCGCGCCCTCTATCTTCGTACAAACGTATCTTCTTTTTTTTCTCACGCCCATAACCCCCTTATATACATCACCGCAATGGCTACTTCGGTCTTTTGTGTACATCGTGTACGATATTTTTGTAAAACGAAATTTCACGAAAAAGCACAAATTATGAGAATAATACTTATCGATCTTATAAAGAGAAAAAAAAATCGATGATCACCATTACCCATAATCTCCCTAAGACGGTTATAAACGTGAATTTGCATTTTAACAAAAGCTGTCCAAATATGTCGTCGTTCACATTTTTAGTTTTTAACATACACAGAAATGGTGAAATCGAACGTTTTTGTCTTACCTCAGTGCTCTCTGTGTAGTCTTCATCTCGGACGAATTCTTGTTGAACAAGAGAATTCTCTCGACGATCAATTATAACGATCGTTTATATTATCCAGAAATCAATTTTCCCATCGGTAACAACGTCGTTCAACGCGTTTCATTGCCAATCACTGTGATAACTCGTTATCAATTATATTACGAATATTATTATTATTATTATTATTATTATTATAAAACACTATGCATCACCATTCACTTTGGATTCACTTTTAACGTTTTCTCGGCTCTCGATCTCCCAAAATACAAGTCAAGTACACATGTGCCCAAGCGATTATAAAAAAAAAAAACACTAGTCACTTGGATTTTCGCGAATCGACGAAGATATACGCGCTTAACGATACATGTATATTATAGTTGAAAAGACGATGCTAGCGCCTCAACAACCAAACGGTCGAATTAGACGACCAAACTTCTCTCGAATTAGACGCCGAAAAGCTTTTTGCCCCGTTGTGTATATATACGTATGCTCAAGAGATTTATAAGCGTTTAGAATGTATTGCATACATGTGTTTCTTCATATATATGCATATATATATATATATACCTTGGTGAGGTATCATAACTTTCTTGCTGGGTCTCTTTGCATTAGTCACCTCGGTAACCGTTTTATCTCGTTCGTTCGATCGATCGATTTCCTCCGCGTTCAGAGTCACTGAGGACGACTATTGTAATTTCCGTTTGGCTTTATCTCTACTTTCGCAGAGCATTTGCTAATAGCAAATATTAGCGTTTTTTTTTCCGTAATTTATCACGAGAGCAGGGACGACGAATCGCGAGAATGACGATAAAACAAATGTAAAAGAGAGGAAAAATCGTTCGGTGTATCGTGTGAATGGTGGAGTTTGATTGTGGCGAGTATTCGATACGAGAACAACTTCAGGTCGTTCTCAATGATCTCACGAACGTGAGAGCATCGATCCACTCAGTCCTTATATCCGTACGAGCAGCTTCGATAACATTCATGTTCTTTTTTTTTTCTCCTTCAACCCTGGTCAGGGAATTCTCGCTTGTTTCATGTGTATTAAGTTTTCTCAAATTTCACGATGCTTTCGTTCAATGGCATTCCTATTAAAAAGCCACAGGGGTAAATTTCTGCATCTCTCTCTCTCTCGCGCACTCTTTCTTCGTGTATATATGTATGTCGCTTGGTTCGCGACAGGTGCGCAGAGGGGCCCCTATATTTATACACGCAGTCTCCCAATATGTTTGTGTGTGTGTGTGTGTGTGTGTGTGTGTGTGTGTGTGTGTGTGTGTGTGTGTGTGTGTGTGTGTGTGTGTGTGTGTGCGCGCGTTTGTGTATGAGGACGATACGATTCTGGGGGGAATCGATTCTGCTGGCTTTTCAAGCTCGTTTATGTCTGTTCCCCGAGCTTCGAGAGCATACACACGAGAGACCGGCCAGAACTACTCTTTGGCCCCACGAGGTGAGTCCCTCTGTGGTGGACGGTGGATACGAAGAGTGAAAGAGAGAGAGAGAGAGACGAAGAAGGAACGAATATAAACGAAGATGGAAGAATTGTGATGGATAAGGAGAAAGAAGATGCCAAGTATACCGTTCTTCGACGTCGACTTTACTGGTATTATCGCGTGTATCTATATACATATATATATATATGTTTCTTCAGTACAGGGCAAAAGTTTTGCCGCGAACAGTGGCTTATATCAGCGAGCAGCAGCCCGTCGAGAATCGCACCGCGAGTACTGTTACTTGGTAGACTTCGTCGCGGTGTTTTCGCGCTTGGGTCTCGAGGCCCCAGAAATCAGCAGTAAAGGGAAGGGAAGGGCAAAATCGTGGAGTGGGCCCCGAGAATAAAAAAACGATGCAAACGAAAAATTCACTGTTGCGCTCTGTGGGACACTTCCCGCTCCAGATTATTCATTTTTTCCACGCTTATCAACAATACCGAGATGAGCCTTTCTCCCCTCTCTCCCCCTTCTTTCGGTTTATTCCGAAAAGGATGATTCACGGACTGGGATAGTTCGTTTTTTTTTTTTTGTCACGTTATTTAAAAAAAAACGAGATCGCAGCTGTTATTATCACGATATCGCTTATTCCTGTTACTTTAAAGCTTGCTGTGTTTCGTCTTTTACATCCTCAAAACGATGATTCAAAGATTTCCTTTTCTATTTTTTTTTTTCGATCATCTTTTTATTATCTCGAAACTGTTATTTGAGAAACTGTTTTATTTTTTGTTTATATCACTGTAAATCACGATCCGGTGAAACTTTATTAGTTCACTGCAGCGGCCTAGGCCTGTTTAGCAATGGTGCAGTGGAGAGTGAACTATGAAGATGAAATGTGAAAAGTTTGTCCAATCACGAGCCTCCGTTTAATGTCTATCCGCACCGAAGGTATCTGTCGATATCTTTCTTCTTTTCGTTCGTCTACGTTAAACAATTTCAGGTTGTACGTTACAAGTGGAATCGAAAGGCGCTGCTTTCGGTCATGCCTCGAAAACGCTTGCGGATATATACATATATATATATAGATATAAATGCCGCGCACACGCGGAACAATCAACCGAGAACCCCAAATTCACAATATTTAAAATCTACCACACGAGATTCTTCTCCCAGCTCCTCGTGACCAGTGGATTCGTTCATCTTCGTGAAACACGAGTGTAATAATAATGAAAAAAAAAATTTCAAATTCGAGGAAAAAATCGAATGCAGGCCCCCGGCTTAAATTATCAGGTCGTTAATATCATTTATCGTGTAAAAAAAAAATTTTTTTTACGCTTCTCGCTGCAATAATAACATTCGTCTATGTTTACATCGGTAATTTTTTTTTTTTTTTTCGTTTTTCTCATCACTTGGCGTCCGAATGCCCATGACCCTCGTTATTTCAGGTGGGCAAATACATATTTTTTGCCTTTTTTTTTCATTTATCGGCACTGATTTTCTTTTTCTCGATTGTTTGAGGATATTGTACTGTATCAATGACGTGTGTTTCGCATAAAATTTAAAGAAAGCGTGCTCACGCTGTGGCGTACGCGGCTCGACTGGCTAGCCTAGCCGCCTCCGCACGCCGGTCGCGCTCTTTGCTCTCTCGCCAGCCTGGCTGGCGATGCTTTTCCTCGCTTGCCCATACCCGTAACAGCGACTCTGAGCTCCCCCGGATTCCCCGGAGAAACGTTTTTCTCTTTCTCTCACTCTATCTCTGTCTGTCTCTCTCTCTCTCTCGTATTTATATACATATATATTGTACTTTGTATACCGGATCTCCTCTGTGTATAATACACAACAAACGAAATGTTACGTGTGTATATATTTGACGATGTATACGGGGCGTTTCATGTTATATTAATCTCTCGATGAACTTCACAATTCTAAAAATTATTTTTTTCTTACAATTTCTTAGGCTTAATGAAATTAATTCGTTCGTTGACCGATGGCTTGTAATTATTAATGAAAAAAATTTTAATAAAAAAAAAACGTAAAAAGTGACAGTTATCACTGTCAAAACTCAGCTCGAAGAAAAAAAAAAGTTTCTTCTTTTTCCTTTTTAGCGAAAGTATAACTCGAAAATAAATACGAATGAAAAAATTCAGGTAATTTCTGATAAATAGGAGGGAACGAAATAAATAATATTTGTATACCTAAATATATGCAATGATATAATGATATATTTAATATTTCACGTGATACATGAATAAGTGGGATAAATTTGAGATTAACAGTGGCTAACCAAGTTGACGGGGAATGCTTCATATACGTTCTGTATTCACATGTAATATTACTTGCATATGTACGTATGCAAGTATATATATGGACCGCGAACTTAGCAGGGAGCGCGACGTACTTGGCGTCCCTGGGTTGTAGGAGAGTGTGCGACCATACTCTACCTCTCTCTCTCTCTCTCTCTCTGGAGCACCCCCATCTACCTATACCCCAACATATATATATATCTAGTTTTCCTCATGTACGCTTGCGGCAAGTAGTACGAGAACGTGTGTATCAGACATCGCTTTACGAAGGTGTATATACACGAGTGGATGCACACATTTCCATCAAACCGCGAGTCATTATATACATATACGTATATATATAGGCTGTAGCGACAACCGGTTTTACTGTACCGATTTTTAACCAAAAACACTTTTCTCTCTCTCTCTTTCCTTCTCTCTTGGTAAGACGAGGGAGAGATTGCTCCACCGGTCCACCGACGTATTGTAAAATGCAACTTGAACTTTTGTCGATTGTAGATATCTACGTCTATATATATATATATATATATTTGTGTGTGTGTATATATATATATACATGGAAATTCTATCGAACAAAAGGGCGCTAGACTTATTATGTCGTATGTTAAATTGTGGGTAATTATGCCCTTTTTACTTCTTTATCAGTTTACCAATGTATACAGTGCGTCCAACTTGGAACGACACTATTAGTATGTATACTTGGAATAACGAGACACAGGACGATATACTGAGGGAACGAGCCAAAGGACCTTGACAAAAGGATCCGGGAAAATTTGCAATTCGCAATTCCCGAGATATATCGCGTATTTATATATACACACATATGTATATATATATATATATATATATATATATAGTATGCAGTATAGTTTAAAGTACTATAAATATAACGGCGTAATCAATCGCAAACTCTTGAGTTGGTCATGGTCGAATTCCGTGCCAGAAGAACGAGAGATTCAAACGATTGTGTTATATATATTGATGTTGAAAGCGAGAGGTATATTGACATAAAACTTTAAAAATTGAGACGGAGATAATTTTAATATAATAATAATAATCAAGCTAGTCAAGCAACTTCAATGGAAAATCAATTTTTGAATATAAATTCCAAACATGTATTACTGAAATTAATCCGATTCATTTGGAAAATTAGTACATCCGTAGTTAAACGTAGTTCGCGGGGACGCCGCTAGATGGCGAGCGGGCAGAGTCATTCTCATTCTCGACGAGGCAGTCCGGTCAGGGGTGTATTGATATTTGGCGTTACTATACATCACAACTAGCAACTGTGAGACCGAGGCTGGTTTTCTCATAGTTCGGTAAAACTTGTTAAGCTGGATCGCACTCGCAAGTTTCTTATTTCAAATATCAAAACTCACTCGTTTAGTTATAAGTAGTTTCGCTTCGGAGGACTTGACGACTGAAAGTCTACGGAAGGGTTGAGTTTTGATAATAAGAAACTTGCTGAGAGCGTATCCAGCTTAACAAGTTTACCGAATTATGAGAAAACGAGCCTCGAATCTCACTGATGCGTTGCACGGCCGAGCCAATTATGAATACACCCCAGTGCCGCGTCGAGAATGAGAACGACTCTGCCCGCTCGCCATCTAGCGGCGTTCCCGCGAACTACTTGATGTACTTATTTTATTATTTGCAAAAATTAATTTCCCATTGAAGTTGGTTGACTATATGCATTCTGTAATTCACATACTTACCGATGATACGTATTCTTTTTAGAAAAATCTGCACACACGTAAATATAAATTTAAAAATTAATCCTACATAATATTACTGCAATCTCTCATATCAATTTTCATACATATGTTAAATAGACAAAAAATTTAGATAATTTATATTAGTTCTCGATCGCAAATAATTCTAATTTTTTTTTTCGTTTATTTCCGCGTGATAAAGTTGCGTTAAATGAAAATGTGCATTCGGGGAGATATGGGGCTTTTCGGTCCAGTGGCGCGTGAAATTTATAGGAAAATACCTTCATCGGGGCGGGGGGTCCATCGGTTCATTACCGCGATCTATCGCTTGAGTTAGTTTGCCGTAAACGCATCTCCAAGTGCGAGGTAAATAAACGCTAATAAACACCCTTCTGTTTGCTCATCATGAAGTATATAAATATATGTATATATGTATAATACATAATAAGGATGGAAGGGCTAAATTTATTTGGTTGAGCGATCCTGTCATAGTGAGGCACAATGAGGGTTTCTCCTCTCGTTGTCGTTCAAACACCGGAAATTGTGTCGACTTCAGAGAAGACAAGAAAAAACACGACGTGTAATGAACCGTTTCACGAGAGTCCCCTAACATTCACCAGATCGATGATTCTCTTATTTTTCGTTCGAATTCTTTTCTCTTGTACATTTTCTTTATTTTTTTAAATGTCAAACGAACGAACCTTCGAAATTCGTCGACGAAAAATAGTGACAAATATTCAATAGCGGTTAAAAAAACAATTATTGTATTATAAAATTTTATTTTGGGTTGAGTTCGGATATTTTTAGTCATCTCATCGCTAAAGACAAAAGACACATTAAACTTGTATCGACAAACATTTTCCTCAAACCCTATATATAATATCCGTAGATGATAGAAAAATAATAATCTGGCACTTGTTTGCATCCTAGAAGGTACAGTGGTGTAGCAAAGTCAGCTGTTTTTGCTGTATCACACTTTTTTCATTCGACCAAACAAGAAGAGCAAAATGAATTTTAATCGTTTCACAGCGAGTATGCTCGAGCCCCGAGATATTATAGCGAATCCCTACGGTCGTAATATGTTCACTTATTGTTCGATGACTATATATCTATCTCGATCTTGATCGTGATCGAGTGTAACGGTACACCGTATATATCGACGATATGATTTGTTCTGGAAATTGCGTGTAGCACCGCGCGCTCCATTTGTCCCCAGCTGTTTGGCTTGACGCGGTGAATATAATCGTCGTCACGCGCTGAATACAATAATATAATGTAAAGCGACACCCCAAGGCAGTCCGGTCGAGGAATGAACTCATGGAATTTAACTTATGTACCGGTAGGGGTCTCTACCGATTACTGTGTGAGAGACTTCGACTTCCCTCCCGCCCTTTTTTACTTCGTTGTATACAACACACGTAACTATCTCGAACTCTCCGGGACGAAAATTAAAAAAAAAATAGTAAAAATACAAGGAAGCCCATGTATTAACTCTTGGTAACGCGCTATTACGATATTCTCTCGCCGAACGATTGAATTATCAGCGCTATAACACACAGAATTTCTCACGGTATGGAGAGTAGAGAGATCGTACTGGATCGTATATGTATAAGCCTCGCAAAATCGCGAGGGAATATAAACCGCGCGCAAGAGTGCTCTGTTGTGGGATCTCTCTCATCGTGGTTAATTAGTCGGCCTCGTTAGTTATGCGCCAAAAGAAGATCGCGCTCGATTTCCCGTATCACGTGAAACGTGATACTTTCTCTCTCTCTCTCGCGGAAAATTGCGCCGATTCAGTGATTCTCGTTGAAGTGCACCGTGCGAAAGAATAATCTTGTTGATCTCGAAACGAATGATACCGGCTAGCAGCTCGGAACGTCGACGTGACACCTAGGCGGTCAAATGCTGAACTCGTATCATTTTTCGTGAGATCGACCTGAAGTTTCGCGCGCTCGCGGTATATCTATAGATATATATTCGGGTATCCACCAAGTGGTTGTCAACCGCATGCTTTCTATTCCTGTATCGTATCTTTCGAAGAGGGGGCAAATTAAATTCTGTGATTCCCTGATTTACCAGTGGCTGGACTCGAATATATTTATGTGTGTTTGATCGTCGATTGAGAAGAGACCTCTCCTCTAGTAGTCGATAAAGAAGAAAATTTTAACGGTTTTTTGGTATAGTAGATTCATCAATTAAACGTCTTTTACCTAAAAATTCCCCATATCGAAAGTCTCACTCGAGGGAAACTTGGGGAATGAAAAAAATCAATTTTTAGACGCCGATAGATACAAATTTATTGCAACTTCATTTTGCGAATGATGAATGGACGAATTTTCGTAAATACATATGATTATACGAGTCCTCTCGGAATATTCTGAACTTTCTTGCGTGATTGTTCTCGTAACGAATCAATGTAAACAAAGCTCCCTCCACGAGGTAGTGATTATACAAGGACGAATATAACAATTCACCACGTTTTCCGCATGATCTCATTTATTGTGGCTTTTCAAAAGATACGTCTGGGTATAAATTCACGTATATCGTTCCCCGGAATATATTTAGCTATTTTGGGTCGAAAATACAAAAAAGGCCTCGCGGGTCTTCATCAGCAAGCATAGGTGGGGAATGAGGTAGTTACGAATTTCATTCACCCACACACACACACACACGCATATCACGCGGTGAAAGTGGTGGTCGAGACGATGAGAGAGCTCGAGTCTGCATACGGTAAACCGACAGTGTAGGAGCCCTCTACTGCCCCAAATTCATCATATATGACTTTGAATTTAAGGGACTTTGGGTGAAATTTACAGTGCTTACAATATTTATTGTAAATTTACTGAATTTTTAATGTTTGAAATTTTCATGGTAACATATTAATGAGTACCATGGACTATCAGGACAAACTTGTAACGGTTTTTAAACCATGACATGTTCCTTACAGCTTACAGCAAATGAGTGTAATTTATTTATACGTGCTAAAAACGAGCCTAAAGATTGTTTTTCTCGTTTATTTGAGACACACCATAAAGTCCCCTGCTGTAAGTATGTTTGTATACGAATCGTACGAAACTGTTTCTCGGAGAGATACACAACCGTGAACCGGTATAGTTTCCTTTTTCCATAAGAGTCTCGATCTCCGCGAAAATTTATGGTAGCTCAGGGTTTGCCCGAGTCACCCATATAGTAAATCAACTTACCCAAGAGGAGCTCTCTCGCTTACGAGGAAAAGTGGTGTCCCCGACAGTATACTATATATACACACACACACATTTGTGTGTGTATACATATCATCAGTAACTCTAAACACAAACATCGCTACCGATATACACGTCCCAGTACTTTTATTCGCACGTGACGCGCGCAAATAAAAGTATCACAACGTGTAACGAGAGCGTAAGGCCGTTTGCGTAAAAAAAAAAGTGGGACCTACACGACGGTTGGCACTTGGTGCGTCGCACGGGCAGTAAAAGCGCGTGGACGTGATGCTCCTTAAATGGCTTTGAGGTAGCTTAATATTAACAAAATTTTTTTACTGTACGCATATCAAATTTATTACACTATATATATTGCATTATTTATTGTTGGCTATGGTTTTTTTGAATTTATTTGGTATAAATTTTTTTTAAGCAACCTACAGCATATGCGCATATTTTTTTTCATCCAATTGACTACAAAAATAATTACTCAACTAATTACCGAAAAATCAATTGTAACGGAAATTGAACCTCTTCGAGCGATCGAGATCTCTCGCAGTTTTGAGGTCAATGGAGCAGGTGCATCGAAAACACGTCGATGCACCTAAAACAATAGTTTTTTTTTTTTCCCCAAGCTATATGTTACCATACAATTATCACATATCACTTATCAATCATTTTTTTTTTCAAATGTTTCTTATCCGTCAATGATAAGCATTAAGAACGATTTATTCATTTCGGCAAATTGTACATCAGTTCGCATGAATTGTTTTCGAATTATTTAAATTTTTTTATTTCTCTTATAGACACGCGAAATATCGATTTCATAATTTATCTGGATTTAAGGTTACTTCTAATGTAAGTTTGTCCTTTCATCTTCAATTTTGTGAAATATTTGATATTGTAAATTTATATGAACAACAACAATAACAATAATAAATAATAATAATAATAATAACAACAGCAACAACAATAACAACAACAGAAATAATAATAATAATAATAATAATTGCTATTATTATTGTCATTATTATCATTATAGTTTTATCCCGCGTGGTTTATTCGAAACATCATTTTTTCCCTTCCCCCTCTGCCCGTCTCTTTTTCTTTTCTTTTTTTTTTTAACGCACCGTCGGGGGCCCCCGTGACACACATCAATGGAAGTGCCCTAACGGTATCCATCGAGTGACCTACTCTTCGGTGTGCTCGAAGACGAAGAAGAAGAAGAAGAAGAAGCTCTCCCTCTCTTCTTCCATTTCCTTTCGTCTTTTCCCTCGACTCACCAACACAACGCTCGCTCCCATCTCTCGTCTCACCTCTTTCTTCGCCATATTTCTTCCTCGTTCGTCTTCTCTGTTATCGCATGTATCGTCTTTTCGTATTCTCTCCCTCTTTCAAGCGTCTCGCCACGCTCTCACGGTGTCTCGGGTATATACTTATATCTTTCGTACAAACCACTATTTCACGAAGGCTTTTATGCTCGCGAGTCAATATATGTACTACCTTAGTACAGTATACAAACTTTTTTTTTTCTCGCGTTTGTTCGGTCATTCGCGGGTTTGCTCGATCGCCAGCCGATTATAGACAGCCGACAGTAATGAAAGCGTCCTCGCTCAGCGAAGATATCGTCCACTGTGCTGTTCGCGGGCGCACGTTTTTGGCTCACACGCGTTCAACGGCCGTACAACGAGAGCGAGTGAAGGAAAACAAAAACAAACGGCGGTTCGACATTATTTATTCGAGGTGAAAAATATAGTAAGCATCGAGTGACGAGTGGGCAGCTTTGAAAAAAAAAGAAACAACTGTGCGCGAGTGAAACGAGGCTCTTCCCAGAACTATTGTGTGTTTTTTTTTTAATTTTTTTTACCCCCATTGTCGTTCAGTTTATCAGTGAAAAGTTCGACCAACAATAAAGGAGTTTTATCTACAAGAATATTCGACGGATTGACGGGAGTCAAAGATTTTGGTATTTTTTTAAAATTTAATTCGAAGCCAAAGTTATGAGTGCAATCGGACTGTTGATTCTTCAGGTAAGATTTATCGATGATTATTAAACTATTTTTCTTCTTTTTTCCAAAACAAGAAAGAGGCCACACTCATAATTAACCTTTTCGCTCCGGGACTGGTCCATATATGGACCAGCACTCCGAGTGGTGACTTGTCATAAGAAGTTCATTCATTTAAGTCATGAAATTCAGATAAAATTCGAGGTCAATTTTAAAGGAAAAATCCCCGGAGTGAAAAGGTTAATATACGGCCACACGGCAAAAGAATTATACACTGATCTCCAATTAAAAAAAAAAAGTCAGAATTATTGAGACAGCACTGACATATGAGATGTACTTTGATCTTCTGGCGCTCGGTGGCTACTACAAGTAATTCCTCAAAATTTCCAGTAATTAAAATTCGAATTCAAACAATTAAAATCTTTATTTTGCTTTACTTTCTTCTTCGTGACTTGGAAAAAAAATAAGGATAAAAAAATAAAAATAAACAAGTCGTTTCCTCGAAAATATATCATTTCGCTGGAAAATCGTGTGTACACTCTGCGGTGTAAATATATGTAATAAGCTGCGTATCGAACGGTGAACCCGTTCTGAAAGTCTCGCGAGAAGACGAGAATAAGAGGGACAGCGGAGAGCAGCGGACTATATACGTGTTTGCGCATATAACGGTAGATGTTAAAACGCGTGGTATAAAAGCCTCGCGTTTACCAGATGATATGTTTCGTTTTATATCAATAAGAAGATTGGGAAAATCCCATATCGGGGAAAAACTCGGTGTGAGAACGTTCGATAATGTAAATCGGAGATATGCGGGCATGGATTATGTTGCAGATGATGATGATGATGATGATGATGATGGTGGGCTGGTCTAGCGGACAATTTAGCAGGGGTAGCGCGGGCGGTGGTGGTCCGAGTACATTTGGATATGACGGTTCGTCCGCGTGCAGTAAACCGTACTCGAGAAACGGTCGTGCGCGCTTTGAAAAACTACCCTGTGACTTTCGCCGGCAGAACTGGTGCACCGTAGCGGGAAGCGCATATCCATGGTAATGAGACTTAATTCGTCATGAAATAAAAACAAAAATGAATTTTTGAGAATTTTTTTTTTCCCCCAAAAATCACAAGTACATATTTCTGCAAAAATTTTGTACTCGAAAGTGTACCATATTTTACTGACATTTTGTGTGAGATAGAAAATTAATTTCCCAAAAAAAATACGTTGTTCGACGAATGCCTGAAGTTTGCTTGACATTTTTTTTTTTTTTTTCATTAATATATCTATGATGAAAAATATGACTGAAACGTCAAGTTTTTTTTTGTATGAGATCGTTGACTCGTCCCGTGTGTGTGTGTGTGTAAATTTCTGACTCTTTGCACGATTCGACACGCGAGAGTGTGTCAATACTTTCGAGAGATGCTGCCTGACACACTGAACTTGAAATATTGCCGCGTGAAAAAAAAAAAAAAAAAACAGTACAGTCCACCTTCCAAGTAGTGCCGTTTTTGGGGCTGTAGGGGATTCCAAAAATTCATTTTCCCCCACTCCCAGGGCTCTCGTCGAGTCTCGGAGAAAAAAAAGAAAAAATTGGTGTTTCCGAGTGTTTTATTTGTGCGTATTTAGTTAAAAACGTACATCTACTGTGTAATTGAATAACAATTGAGACACGGGTAAGGAATTTTTCATGTATGAAAAATATTTGTACTATCGAATTTGATGTGAAAAAATACGAGCGTCAAAATAACAAAAACATAACCTCAATGATGATGACTATTTGACGACTCATCTTCTTACAAAACTTTGTACGAATCGTCGTAATTAATTCTTAACAAAAATTCATGCCACTTTCCATATTTTATTAAATTTTAAACTTTATTAAAATATACTCAAGAGTATTAAATATATATATGCTTTTCTAAAAAAAGTAACAGATCGTAGGCAATTTTTTTTTAACAATTAATACAAAACATTTTAAGTGAAGTGAAATCGTACGATTTATAATTATGAAATTATGAGATTAAATATTTTCGAAACAAAAACAAAATAAAATGAGTGTAAAAAGATAACAAAGATTTTTATTAAAATTACATGCAAAATTATTTATTACACGTTTGTAAAAAAGTTATCGAAAATTTTAATCAAATATAAAAAATTGATGGTATGGAAAAAAAAATTAGTGGAACTGCAAAAGTACATGAAATTTATTCAAATAAGAACAAAAAAACTATAAATTGTGCCGCTTTGCTTGTGGCACTACTCGGAGGCAAGGATTGCAAATTCTCGAATCACGAGCAACGGGCCTAGAGTGGGCGGGAGTATTCGAGACTCGAGCGAAAAAACGGCGAAGAGGCATTATTCGGGAGTTGGACTGTATAAAGCAGAAATATATATTTGGCGCATGTAATTTTTTTTTTTTTTTCGTCGAACAATCGTCTCGAATGAACTTTCGATATCTTTCAGGACACATATCCTAAAATATATGTAGGATTATATTTGTAAATTTTCATATAAAAAATTATACGTATATATAATGTTATAAATTATTATTATTATTATTATTATTTTTAATATGGAGAGGGGAAATGCGTAACGCATATATATATAATATATACAATATATATATAATATATAATATATAATAATATATAATATATATCATATATATAATATATATAATACATATATAATATATTAATTAAATAATATATAATATATATATAATATAATTAAATATTATTATATAAATTATATTATATAAATAAATATAATATAATTAAATATCGACAGAAATTCTGCACACTTTTAACCCCTTCACTGGCAAGGACGCATATATGTGTCTTAAACTGAAGTGGACATTTCTGGCAAAGATGCATATATTCGTCCAGTGCCAATAATGAGGATTCAGGATCGTTCTGGTGCATGAGCGACCGTCGATAGAAGTCTTTTGAGTCGCTGAACACGAGTCTGGTGTGAAATTTTCAAAATTCCAATATGGCCGACCGAAAATTTTGGAAAATCTGAAAATTCCGGCGAATTTAGATGAAACTGATGTTCAGGGGGTTTTTTTGACTCGCTAAACACGAATTTTGTGTCAAAATTTGAAAATTCAAAATGCCTGATCCAATATGGCGACCGTAATTTCGAAAAATCTTAAAATCTGGCGAATCATTATGAAATCATATCCCAAGAAATTATAAGGATTAGTTTCCGTACTTGAGGCTGGTTTTGGTAATCGTGGGTGGTTTTTTGAGCAAGCGCACAATTATGACAAAACGTTTTAGAGTGAGCTCTTTCTCCGACTTTTTTAATAATATAATATATAAATATAATTAAATATATAATATAATATCATATATATTATATTATATTATATTATAATAATATAATATTATTATACAGGTATTATTATTATTATTATTTGATTAATATACATATAATTATTTTCGAAAGTTTGCATAACAATGTTTCGAATGCAAGAATAAAAAAAAATTATTATTCAAAAAATTTTTGTCCATAACTTTTTTTTTCTAACTTTAATCTGCGATCCATCGAGTACAATAGTTTGTTTTCCTCATCCCCCTTAAGGCACGCCGTTCGTCGTTTCGTTCAGGAAAATCAGGGCTTAATGAGACGAATGTACGGCGACGAGAGACACATAAATATCCTCAGAGCCGAATTGGAAAAGAACGACATAGAGCTGGAGTACGACGATCGTTATCAGAGATATCCCGATGAATCGAGGTAAGAATTATTTCGACGTTTCGGCAAAAAAAAAAAAAAAAATAAAAATATTTTAACCCCGAGCTCTCATGAAAAAAAAAAAAAATCCACGGTTTATCGAAATTTGAGTTTGTTTATTGTTTTTGTTTTTTTTTTTTTTTTCGCCTTTCTCGTTCCCTCTCTCGCACTTTTCCTCTCTTTCTCTCCCTCTCTCTCTCTCTCTCTCTCTCTCTCCTCTCTTTCTCTCGCAACAAGACGATTTCAGTACGAGGATGAGTACGAATTTGCGAATAAGCAGCAGAGATCGAATGAAAAAATCGGTTCGAGCGAGGCGCGTAGCTTAAACGTGCCGATAACCGATAGAACGACGAGTTATACGAAAAAATCGTCGGAAAATAGCCGCTCGGAGACGAGCGAGACGACGATCTCGCCGAATTTATCGAGCTCGAGATCGACGATCGTTACGGAAATACCGTCGAGCACGAGTCCAACGATCGTCAATAATCCCGATAATATATTAACGATATTATCGACCGTATCGGTTTCATCGGTCACCACGACCGAGCCAATATTGACGATAAAAAATATTACCGATTCCATCGTGCCGATAGCGAATAAAATTGTCTCGACATTATCATCGGTAGCGCTGTCTGACATTGCGAGAATAAATAATTCGAGCATCAATGAGATTCCCGGAAAAACGGAAAAACTCGAGGATCGAATGAATTTCGATAATACCGATTTACCGATTTTTCCGGAAACAACGACAATTACGAGCGAGAATACGACTCTCGAGGCATCGTCGTCTTCGTCGTCGTCGTCGTCGTCGTCGACGTCGAGGATCGTTGAAACGACCACGAAATCGTCATCGAGTATCGATCGAATCGACGGGGCTGAAATAGCTGAAGAATCGCTCGATGATTCGTCATCGATCGATCGTATTAACGAGGCGGATCGGGAACAATCGTCGCAGCAACAATTTCGCCCGAGGCCCGAGTACAGGCCGACGATAGCGAAACCGGAAACACCGAATATCGCGGGTCAATTGTTTCAGGATGTCGCTGCCAAGGATCAGCAGGAACAACCGATTCTCAAACTTCGCGGAGTGTGAGTACATTCGATGAAATAGATTTTACATGATTGCTATTTTTTTTTTTTTTTTTTTTTCTACCGATGAATCAAAAATACCTGATGCGGAAAGAAATAAAATTGTTTAAACGATCAATTTACGTTGGATGATCAATTCGAGGCGGTAACTCGTGGTTTTTAAATAATTATCAATTTGGATATTTTTATTACAAAATTACCAGCATATATTTTTTTTTTTTTTTCGTATATTACTTTTCGAGTTGAATAATAGTTTGAACTAATCGTGTTTATACGAAATTTTTTAACGACGAAATAAAACGAGTATTAAATTTATCGTAATTTATTTTTTTCTATACATATGTTCATCATGAGGCTTGTTTTTTTTCTTTTTTTTTCCAATCCATTACTTTTTTGGAAATGAAAAACAAATTGCAACGAAGTTTACCGATTGCACTTACAAAAAAGTGCATTATCGAAATTTGCCCCAAAATTGGAATATTTTTTTTCTTTTTTTTGCCCAATTCATGACTTTTTTGGAAATGAAAAACAAACTGCAACGAAGTTTACCGATTGCACTTACGAAAAAGTGCATTATCGAAATTTGCCCCAAAATTGGAATATTTTTTTTCTTTTTTTTGCCCAATTCATGACTTTTTTGGAAATGGAGAACAAACTGAGACGAACTTTACCGATTGCACTTACGAAAAAGTGCATTAACGAAATTTGCCCCAAAATTGGAATGTTTTTTTTCTTTTTTTCTTCCAATTCATTACTTTTTTTGAAATGGAGAACAAACTGAGACGAAATTTACCGATTGCACTTACAAAAAAGTGCATTATCGAAATTTGCCCCAAAATTGGAATATTTTTTTTCTTTTTTTTGCCCAATTCATGACTTTTTTGGAAATGGAGAACAAACTGAGACGAACTTTACCGATTGCACTTACGAAAAAGTGCATTAACGAAATTTGCCCCAAAATTGGAATGTTTTTTTTCTTTTTTTCTTCCAATTCATTACTTTTTTTGAAATGGAGAACAAACTGAGACGAAATTTACCGATTGCACTTACAAAAAAGTGCATTATCGAAATTTGCCCCAAAATTGGAATATTTTTTTTCTTTTTTTTGCCCAATTCATGACTTTTTTGGAAATGGAGAACAAACTGAGACGAACTTTACCGATTGCACTTACGAAAAAGTGCATTAACGAAATTTGCCCCAAAATTGGAATGTTTTTTTTTCTTTTTTTTTCCAATTCATTACTTTTTTGAAATGGAGAACAAACTGAGACGAAATTTACCGATTGCACTTACAAAAAAGTGCATTATCGAAATTTGCCCCAAACTTTTGGAATATTTACTGGTACATCAGTCATTACTAATTTTCTTTTTTTTTTTTCGCAATTTTTCGAAGATTCCAATGTCTCTAAAATATTTTTTTTTTTTTTTTAAATCATCTCAAACACTCAGGATTATTCAGGAAACAATTTTTTTTTTTTTCTTATAATCGCTCCAGTAACGCGTGTCCAGTGAAGGAGGAAGTCGTAGCTCCCTTCTGGGCGAACAATACTCGAGGCGAGGTTCTCGCACTTCTAAATTTGTATCCATTCGAGCAGTACGTACACTGGGAAAAATGCACGTGAGTCACGAATCACGAGAAAATTAATTTTTTTTCTCTTTTCTTCAAAAAAAATGAAGAAAAAAAGAATTAAAAATTGAAATTTTTTTTTTTAATATTAAATTATGCTATCAATTCAATAATGGATTAATTAAAAAAAAATTAATGCATCATCGATTGAATTACAAGCGTAGAATTAATTTAATTTTGCATTATTCAATTAATTTCTTAAATTAATTGAATTACGAGCTATTAATTTTAATTATTCAAACCCGATGAATTGAATTGCAAATAATATTTGGGCAAAAGGCACGAGAACAAGCAGATGTACTGTCGCGACGGATGCAGATGCGAGCAACAGTACAGACTGCACAGGCTCTTGGCATACGATCCGAATAACGAGTGTCGCGGTATATTCAGCGATTGGTTCAAATTTCCAAGCTGCTGCGTCTGTCGCTGCTACGATCTCCCGATTGAATTTCGCGTCACGTCCCGCTCACCGAGGATCCAGAAGCAAAAGCTACGACTCCGACCACCGGGACACGAGCGAGGCTGAGTGAGTAGAATTTTCAGATTCCATGCACGAGTGAAAAAAAAAAAAAATTAGAAAAAAAAAATTGCGTATATTCGATTATAGCCAAAATATTTATTTTTCCGTATCATTTAAGCAAATAATATGTCCATTTAATTGAAAACTTTATCGTCATTATTATTATTTCAAGATTCAGGGATGAAAAACTGTAAAGTGTAAAAAAAAAAATTTCAAATCTTTAATATATTCGAAAAATTCGATAATTATTCGCACATGCATCTGCAAATTTTCATTTTCTCGGACACACACACACACACACACACACACGCGAGATGCGAATTTGTTACACAAGGCTAGTGACTCGTAAAATTATTTATCTTGAAAGAAAAGAAAAAAAAAAGAAAAAAAAAGTACACAAATCCATGTAGTATATGCCATTTATCGTTTATTTAATCTCATCGTTCGAAACAACTTTATATACATATAGATAATATATTTATAATAGATATACAAAAACGCGTTCGAGCGTCTCCCACGGTTGTTTATTTATTTATTTCTTTTTTTTCCGTCTCATCTCATTTTTTTTTAAATTCAAGAACTAAAGTAGGATATTTAATGATTAATTAATGTACTAAAGCTGCCTATGATTTTCTCCAAGAGCCCAAAAGGCTTCGAGTCAAATCTCAAAAAAAAAAAAAAAATAATAATTGTTGGTCGCAACAAATTTTCTATTGAAAAAAAAAATTTTTTCCCCTTCAAAACTCTCTCTGCTTGCCTCTTTTTTTTTCGAGCCAATCCAAACGGAAGGCACGAATCAACATTCGAAAGTCAATCGTTACGAACAAATACAACGAACGTTTGACGTTAATACTTATCGTGTTTTGTTTTTTGTTTTTGTTTTTGTTTTTTGGGCATTCGCTCGTTAGCTAAAGTATTTAGCTCTCTCAACAGGTCAATACCTATTTTTATAACATACGTTTATCAATTTCACAGATATATATATATATATATATAATAAAAATCGTAATCGTCATATCACGTTACGATACATTTATGTACATAAAATAGTATTAATAATAGCGATATTAATGACAATAATATTATGAATACACTCCATATTATATATAAAATAATACATACAGTACGCGATTATGAAGAAGCTGTTGTATAAATAGAATTATATATTTATATAAATAACGGGCTTAAAACATTTGGTATCAAAACCATTTGTAGGAAAAAAATAAAAATAAAAATACCTCCGTAAAATTAATTTCTTCATTTCCAATTCCATATCTCTGCCCCTAATACGTAATTTCATCATTTTTTTTTTTTTTCAACATCTTAAGATCAAAATTTCTCGATCCTCAATTCCTTTTCGTTTTATTTTACTTTTTTTGTTTTTTTTTCTCAGTTTCACCTCGTCAAGTCGCAATTTAAAAATTAGTGCTCATTACACCGGATTCAATATCTTTAATGTTTTTTTTTTTTTTTTCAATTTATTTTTTATTATTTTTATTCGTTTGAAATAATTCAGCCTCGATCTAAACTCGTCGTAAACGCATATTATGTGCTTAGAAAAATTCATAACCATGTGTAACAACTGTCGTGAACGACTATCTCCACTTTTCGGAGAATATGTTTCAACTTTTAGTGTTTTTTTTTTTTCTGACTATTTTCGATGTCCGAAATTGTGTTTTTTTTTCTAATTTTCCTTAAAATATAGAAAAATTGGGCGAAGATTCGCCAAGTGCACGAATTGTGTAAAAATGGTTCAAGAGAATACTGGTGCCAGTATCGATGTGTGCATATATAGTTCGGTTAACGAGTCGATAGAATCGTCTCCGGGTAGGTCAGGAATTGTTTTAATCGGGGCTCAAGGAAAATAGAGTTTACAGTGAGCGATCAAAATCGTCCATTATAAATTTTATAAATACACGAGTTTGATGTATGAAATTAGCTATAGATGGTGTTTGTGAAAGAAAAATTGCAAATATGAGAAAAAAAGTATTAGTAAAGGGTTGTCAATGTTTTTCTGCTAATCAAATCAATACCAAGATAATTCAAAATTTCAAAATTCACAATGCCCGGCTCAATCCGACTGCGCGCAAAATTATGGAAAAAAAAAAATAAAACAATTTGGTCCGTAAAAAAAAAGCATAGCGAAAAAATTTCTTACAATTATCCGGAGTAATTATAATTTGAAAAAAAAAAAAAATGAATTAAAATTACTCGGAGTGATTGTATTTTCTTTAAATCAATGACAACAACTACGAGTAATTATAATTTTGTTTTTGCTGAATTAAAATTACTCGGACTAATTATATTTTTTTCAAATTAATTACAACTATTGCGAGTAATTATAATTTTGTTTTTGCCGAATTATAATTACTCGAACTAATTGTATTTTCTTCAAATTAATAACAACTACTACGAGTAATTATAATTTTTGTTTTTCCTCAATTAATATTACTCGGATTAATTGAAAATGTTTTCTTTTCCCCTCCTTAATCACAATTACTTCGAGTAAACTGTAATTAATAACTTTTCACCATAAAGTTGAGTAAAAAAAAAACCGTTGAACACATCGATTCTCACAATTCCTGCATCGCATTTCAATTTTTCAATTTTCTCTTTTTTCTTATTTTTTTTTTTTTTCAACAAGCTTGATTTCTTCCCGATTTAACGTTGAAAAAAAAAAAAAAATCTGTCTAAACAGTAACGAGGATATCGCATTTTTCATTTGTCCGTAGTGCATACCGATTCGTATAAAAAATAATTGTTACGTTGCGCAGACTCGAGATTGAAAATCGAATGGCTCTCATCGGGGCATATTGAACACGTACGGAATAATAAATCACAGGTACCGCGAGGAGGTGAACCCAATAAATCTTGCGTTGCCCATACGAGAGCTAAACAATTTTTTTTTTTTTTTTTTTTAATTCAGCACGCACACACAGGTGGAGATGACAAAGCTCTACCTGAGTGAAAGCTCAAGGCGACGTTTCAGTACCGATCTATCTGTCGATTTATCAATATATTTATTTATTTTTATTTATATATATATATATATATACGTTCACGAGGTAATCGCGATCTCGTTTTAGCATTGAACGAGCACTTGAAAAAGTGAGTGATTAACATTCGCGAGAAAAAAAAAAAAAAAACGTAAAATAAAACAAAACCTCGTAAACGACACAACTGTTTATTTTGAGCGAGCGACGAATTTTTTTTTTTTTTCCTCTTTCTTTTTAATTTTTATTTTATCTCAATATGAAAAATTATTTCCTCAGGACGGACGTTCGATCACACGTATCCCCCGGTTTAAACGCATAAAAATCTTGGGTTGCACATCGGAGAAAAATCACGATGCAACGAACACGCTCTGTCCAATATTTAATTATTGCTTTGTCCCTTATGCGATTCTATTTCATTTATTTATTTTTTATTTAATTTTTTTCCTCCCTCGTTTCGTATCTCCGCGATTCACGAACGAAAATCGAGGATGCTCAAGCCAGCACTGTAACGAACATTTGGATTCTATATGAGAATCTTTGAAAAATCGTGATTGATCCTGATGTGATGAAAATTCAAATAAAAAAAAAATTTTAATCGACGAATTTAAACATGAGACTATGATCCTTAAAAGACTTTATGTGATAATTTTGAGAATTCAATTTTAATTTAATTTGATAAATAATTAACAAGTTTTTGTTTTGTTTTTTTTTTTTTTAATGAGGCTAAAGCATTCCCGACACTTTCGTGGCATGTCTCGATCGAAAAAGGTTTTTTTTTTTTCTCTTAAAATTCTCAACACTTACATATCTTGAGTGAGAAAAAAAAAAAAAATAAGAAAATCTCCCTGTACTTTCGCCTGCAAAAGTGATGATATGTATAATACGCGTAACAATTTAATTTGTCCTTTACTCATTGAGGTAAAGTTTTTTTTTAATTTTTTTTTCTTTCTGATATTCGGTTGAGATCTGGAATTAAAAAAAATTGCTGTGCTTTTAACGAACTACGAGAAACGAGACGACGACGACGACGGACCATCAAGAAGTACGTAAGTTAAAAATTAATCGTTATAGATTTTTCGTTTAGACTATAAATATAAATATGCATAGCGTGTGTGCAATTAATCGAAGAGTCTTGAATTCGAACGGACAGAGAAAGTATATTTTCCGTGTATATTTACGAATGAAACGGATATAAGATACGTATTCGAATGGACAAATTATCTCTCTCTCGTTCACTCTTGTGTGTGTGTGTGTGTGAGTGAGAGAAGAATTTGCCAACTTTTTTGTTTTTTTACATCCCCACTTCTCCATAGAAAATAGTTGAATACTATCGAAGACTAGTCGTGATTGCCTTCGCAAAGTTTTCGAACCGATGGAATCCGTGAAATCGATGAATTTATATACCATATATCAGGGTGCTCCTTATTTAGGCTTTTTTTTTCAAATTTCAATGGTCTCACCTCCCTGAATCGGTTTCAAATCAATTTTAAAAAATCCTGGAATTTTTTTAGATTTTTATTCTGATGATTTACCCTGGCCAGCGAGGTCAAAACTTCCCGTAAGAACAGGAGTTTTCAGGCGTTAGCGTATAAAATTCGAGAAGAATATTTTTCAGTCGAAAAATCTAAATTTTTTTTTTAATTTAAGCTCCATTGATGCAGCAATCTGGAAAAAAAATTTTAAACAGTATTTTTTGGAGTTTTATATGGATTATTTCACGTCGAATAGATTTTTTTTCCCTCAAAAACACTAACAATACTTGATAGTTCAAAATTCTCTCAAATTAGTCTGCAATGATGCGAGTTCATGAAAAAAAAAAATTTTAAACACTATTTTCACAAATTTTATATGGATTGTTCCACGTCTATTCGGAATTTTTACCCAAAAATCACGGTTTTTGAGAGCTTTTTCCCCGATAATATTGATAAAAAAACATATTTTTCAACTCAATAATTTGAAAGTCTTGATAATTAGTCATTAATCGTCTTACCACATGGAAAAAAGCTTAATTCATGGTATCCAAATTTCTATTTACGGTATTTGAGATCAGACATGATTTTGTTTTTTAAATTCTTTTCTAAACATGGCATTTATGATAAGGCAAATTGAAAATTAACATCTACATTATTATTCGATTTTTTTTTAACATGTGAGCGTTATATCCATTGTAATTCGATAATTCACGAACTTTATTGCAAAAAAAAAGCCAACTTATACCTGAAAAACCGTGATTTTCGAGCAAAAATGCCGAGTAGACGTGGAGCAACCCATACAAAATTTGGAAAAATAGTGTTTTTAGCTTTTTTTTATGAACAAGCAACATTGCAAACGAGTTTCAGAGAATTTTGAACTATTAAGCTAAGAAATATCTTTTTTTATCAATTTTTATAATAAAAAAAACGTTGAAAACCGTGTTTTTGAGGAAAAAAATCTATTCGACGTGAAATAACTCATATAAAACTCGAAAAAATAGTGTCATCAATTTTTTTTTTCACGTAGCTGAATCAATGCAGACGAAGTTTCGAAAATTTTAGATTTTTCGGCTGAAAAATATTCGCGCTTTCGAATTTTATAGCGTAAATCCTCAAAACCAATCATCAACCAGTCAATC
Source organism: Rhorus exstirpatorius (assembly GCA_963564615.1). Lineage (NCBI taxonomy): Eukaryota > Metazoa > Arthropoda > Insecta > Hymenoptera > Ichneumonidae > Rhorus > Rhorus exstirpatorius. Next base: position 30,807,459 of record OY751320.1, read on the forward strand.
ATCAAAGCAAAAATCTGAAAAAATTCGTAAAATTTTTTTTTATTTATTTGGAACCGATTTGGGGGGCTGAGACCACTAAAATTTGAAGAAAAAAACCCCTGAATAAGGACCACTCCAATTATATATATATTTTTTTTCATTGATCCCTCCGGATTCACGAGGGTCTCTCGCAGAATAATTGGGACGAAACCGCCGTTCCCACTTTCTAGCTACGCAATTATACTCTGTATCACCGTCGACGCTTCAATGATTAATTATTACAATCGTCTCTCGCGCGATTTATCGATTAATCAAACAAAAAACCAAAAAAATCTCGTGAAAAACCTTCTTTTTTTTTTCGTCGTCAGTGATCAGAGATGGGCAAAGATTAATTTTTCAACTCGCATGTATAAATATTTACGAAAAAAAGAAAAATACCAAGAGAATACAGTTTTGCAGCCAAAAGGCAATTTTTTCACATAATTACAGATTAGTAGGGAAAAAAAAAAAAAAAATATTGCGAATTAATTGCGAATCATAGCGGATTTTTCAGCCTCTCTTATCGTGGTCCTTGAATTTGAGAAATTTTGAATTAAAAAAAAAAAGAAAAAAGTTGCCCACAAAAATGCGGTTCGTAAATTTGGAGTTCGATCGAAAATTAAACTAAAAAAAAAAAAAAAATTATGTTGATTTTCCTCATCTCTGTCAGTGACGAGCGACGCATCGGACGAGCTACGAAGTTCTCAATATCAAAAGTGCATTTTCTTTAAATATATATTTATATATATATATATATATATATATTCGTATAATAGTATATGGATATCAATTCGTAAACTTTGTCAATATGTATATGTATGAATTGCCAAAAATACGTGTATTTATGAATTGTTGTGTTATTATTTTACGGTTTATATTGCAGTGAATTATTACATCTCGTTATCAACGTACGTAAAAGAGGATGTTTAAGATGATGATATGTCGCAAAAAGCTGTATATACGTATCACAGTTATGTGATTAAGAATATTATCGGAATCACGTTATTTTTTTTTTTTTCTCTTGTTTTCCATATTATTGTGTTTTACCCAACTTTTCCCTCCATCTCGAGCATTACCGCTTCTCGTTCATACTCGCTTCATCCTCGCCCATCATTGAACGGAGCGAGCTAAATTAATACAATTATATATCACGTTTTTTTTTTTTTTTCTTTTTTTACCATCCCGTAATCTCGCTCTCCACGCTGCCAATATTGTTAAGTGTTACTTATTTTTTAAAATTTTTTTACTTTTTTTTCTCCTTTTTTAAGTTTAATTCGTTTAAATCTACTTTTTTTTTTCGATCGTCTCGTAATCGCGATATTCCTTTAATTTTTGGTCTCGGTCTTATCAACTTACGTCTAAATATTGTCTCTGATTAGAAAGGAAGAAGAAAAAAAAAAGATTATTTTCCAAAGAGGTGGAACGTGTTTAAGAAAAAAATAAAAAAAAAAAACAAAAAATGTACATACACGTACAAGTATCGTCGTGGATACGAAGCGATCAATTAAACCAGTGCTGAGCAATGGAAAATTTTCAATTTTTTTTGTTCTTATTTTTTTTTCTCTCTTAATTAGCGCGAGAGACGAGAGGAATTGGCCATGTTGAGTCGATATACGTTTTTTTTTTTTCTTCTTTTTTCAATGGTTCGATAAATGAAAGTTCCTGAAAAATTAGCAAAATTGCTAATTTAATTCTCGGATTTAACGCGCGGTTATTTAATACTTCCGTTTTAATTCAATTTTTTTTTCTCCCCCCCGATTTCGCCCATTTCCGGCTATTCTCCCGTCTCTCTCGAGGGAGAAACCAACGGATTCGAAAAAAAAAAAAAAAAAAAAAAATCGTAGCGTTGATCCCTCTCAACCCAACACACGTCACAGGTATTTCCTTTTGACTCCCATTGCCCACCGCGCTCCTCGCGAGCGCTCATATAAGCTCATTATCATGGAAGAACCTCGAATAAATTCGTGAAACTACGTCTAAAAAAAAAAAAAAAATTAAAAAAAAAACGAAATTCGTTAACGATGAAAAAAAAAAAAAAAAAAAATTGTTATCCGCCTCTCGAGTTTTCCTATCTAAATAAATGTATGTACAATTGCATTTTTTTTGTTTTGTTCAATTCGAATGATACGAGAAATTTTCGCAGCGATCAATTCCACATTTTCATTGTCAACGAGTGATAAACTCGCGCGCGTTGCCGAAAACGCCTGATATCATTATAAATTTTTGTCCTTTTACGGGATCGGCTCCGGTACGAGTCAAGCGTTTGACGCATCGATCGAGTACTCACAAGCGCGAGGCCCAAAAAAAAGCTCTTCCTCCTTTTCCTCTTCTCATTTTTTTTTTTCTCTCTCTCTCTTGACACTTTCTTTCTTTTTTCTCTCCCACCAGCAACGAAATCGATCGCAGGGCGGGCCTCAATACGACGACACTTCTCAGATCTTCTCGCTGTTCTTCTTCTTCTTCTTCTTCTTTTTCTTTACATCCGGTCGCTCTTGAACCATCTCGAAAAATCAATTTTCTCGCGGTTCGCAATCCGTTCGATGACGTCGTCTCCCATTTTCGACGCAAAATACGACGATTGTGTTTTTTTTTTTTTCCCCCTTTTGGCTATCGAGAGCAGTTTTCACTCTTTCTTTCAAGCTCTCTTCTCCACTTTGCTGTATTCGTTTTATCGGTGAAAGCCGCGCAGACGATGAAAAATCGTCTTTTAAACGAACTCACGGCAACCGCGGTATCCGTAACGGAGAAAATAAACGGAAAAAAAAACACACATACACAAAAGAGTCAACGAAAAACGAACGGAAAAAAAAAAATTTTTTTAACGATCGAATGGATCCCGAGTAGTTATTCAACGATGATCCGAATAAAAAAACGCGATAAAGACCATAAACGAAGAAGTCCAACGGAAATAATGATTTTTTTCTTTCTTGTATCTTTGAAGATTTTTGATTGTTTTTTTTTTTTTCTTTTTTTTTTCGACGTAAGGGCCCCCCGGTGAAATTAGATCGATTTCCACTGCGGCTTATGGGGACCCCCCCGATGATGTCAGGGTGGCCCACGAGGCACCCATAGCGCCTTGCTCTGCTCATCGTCAACGGCCGATTTAACTTGCGTGCATATGTACGCTACGTTCACTCCAGCAGGAATAACAACTGAAATTTATAGTTCAATTTAAATTCGTAAAGTTTTCGGAGTTTTTGTTTGTTTGTTTTTTTTTTTTCCTTTCCTCGTGAAATTTATTTTTACGATCGAGCCTCAATCTTGTTGATATACAAATTTATGATTATCGGTTAATTAATTTTAATTTACGTTTTATCTTGAAAAATGTAAATTTTATAGAAATTGCCCGGAGACTCTATTTTTTTGAATACGATAGTAAAAGCGAGAAAAATGTATGGCATAGAAATGTGGGTAATTAGCGATATAAGGATATTTGAAAGGGTACAGAGCACGTATTGCAAGATTAGGGCTAGGCGTGGATGGAACGACAACAATTTATATATGGAGAAGCGAATTGGGGATGCCTAATGTGGAATATTTAATGAGAGAAAGAGCGTTAAGGTACATTGGACAGGTGATAAGAATTGAGGAGATAAAATGGCCCAAAAATTTCACAAACGGTGAACCGTCAAAGTGAGGAGGAAGAATTTAATTAAAGTTCTTAAAGATATGGAAATAGAAGACATAATAACGATGTTAAGGGAACGAAGGGATGTGGAAAGAATCGACAAAAGATTAGAGGAGGGGCTAGAAAAGTTAAAAAAAAAAGGAAATTCCAAGGAAGGAAGAGGATAAAATAAGGAAATCGTCGTATAATGCAATGTAGAAATATATTATTGAGAAGAATGATAAATATGCCTTGGAAATATTGGTCTGAAGAGGAGCTGAATGGAAGGGACAAATAAATGTGGGCAAGGTATGAAAATGTGGCAAGATAGGAAGAACGGAAGAGAAAGGAGAGAAGGATTGAAAGTGCAGGATATGTAAAGAACAAAATGAGACGATGGAGCATTTGTTGATACGTAAAAAAAGGTAGCGAGTCAGTAACGGAGAAAGCAAGAAATAATGCAGAGGAGTGGATGGAAGGAATTGATGAAGGGACAACGAAGGGAGAAATGATAAATATGCTGTGTGGGAAAATACAAAAAGGAATGTGTGTGATTACTATATATAGGGAAATAGAGCAGATTTTTTAAAAAATGAGCAAGAAGGAAGAGAAAGAGTTGGAGGAATAAATAAAGATAAAGGTTTGATAGCACGATGTGCATTTTAACCCTTTAACGACTGATGGGACACATACGTCCTACCTACTTTGAAAAATCCTAACTTCCAGAAAAATAAACAAATCGACATCGTTAAGGTCGCATTTTGAAGACGAGGGATGCATCTAATCATGAAAAATTCGGCGAACGCAAGGGTTGCACCCCTTCAGTTTCACACCCTGTCAAAAAGTGCGAAAATTGCGAAAAAATGAGAAATGAGCATAACTTTCGGGCAAAATTTTTTTTAGAGTCGCGATCTCAGGTATGCGCTTTGAAATAACATCGAAAATTTGTAGCAAAAAGGTCCGGACCAAAAACCACCCCTGACAGTAATAAAATATCGATAACCACCCTTGGCAATAGTGATACGCCCGATAATGAACTTTCATCGATGTTCAGTTCATAAATATTTTTTAAAATACATGAAACAATTTGTAGCAAGAAGATCCGAATGGAAAACGACCCCTAACGGTAACGAAACATCGAAAACCACCCCTAGAAATGGTAATACGCCAAAAATTCTCTTCTATTGATGTTCAGTTCATATATATTTTCGAAAACGCATGAAAAATGTTTATCAAGAACATCCGAATCAAAAACTACCCCTAACAGTAACGAAACATCCAAAAACCGCCCCTAGAAATGGTTATGCGCTGGAAAAATGCGCTTTTATCGATGTTCAGTTCATATAAATTTTTGAAAACACATGAAAAATTTGTAGCAAGAAAAATCTGAATCGAAAACTACCCCTAACGGTAACGAAACATCGAAAACCACCCCTAGAAATGGTGATACGCCCAAAAATGCACTTTCATTGATGTTCAGTTCATATATATTTTCGAAAACGCATGAAAAATGTTTATCAAGAACATCCGAATCAAAAACTACCCCTAACAGTAACGAAACGTCGAAAACCACCCCTAAAAATGGTAATACGCCCAAAAATGCACTTTCATTGATGTTCAGTTCATATATATTTTCGAAAACGCATGAAAAATGTTTATCAAGAACATTCGAATCAAAAACTACCCCTAACAGTAACGAAACATCAAAAAACCGTCCCTAGAAATGGTTATGCGCCTGAAAAAATGCGCTTTTATTGATGTTCAGTTCATATAAATTTTTGAAAACACATGAAAAATTTGTAGCAAAAAAATCTGAATCGAAAACTACCCCAAACAGTAAAAAAAACATCGAAAACTACCCTTAGAAGCTGTGAAAGAGGTAGGTGCCCGTCCAAAGTGTGCCAAATCTTCAATTATTTCAATAATCTTGCATCGAGGGTGATATTTTCTCAATTGAGGGGCAGTTCATAAGGGTCGAAATGATCCGTAATTTCCTCAGAATGTATTCACGTGTTCCAGGATACTCGTATTCCGATTTGGATCAGGATGAAATAATAGGAAATGAGCAGGCAACGTTTTATGCGTTGCGGGTGAATTTTTCCCAACCGAAGGGTCGTTCATAAGGGTCGGAATTATCCGCAAGTCCTTCGGAATATGCTCACGCGTTCCGGAACACTCGTATCTCGATTCGGATCAGGATAAAATAACGGAAAACGAGATAATAACGTTTTATCCCATTGGGGGAGTGAATTTATCTCAATTGAGGGGTAGTTCATAAGGGTCGTTTGATCCGTAAATTCTTCAGAATCCCACTAAGTGTTCTGGAATGATTTTTCCTCAATTTCCGGCAGAAATTAACGATGGGAAATGAAATTAAGAAGTTTTTCAAGCGATCGGGGTGGTTTTTTCATTCGGGGGTAGTTTCCGAGGGTAGGAAAATTTTGGAATAATTTTTTTCTCTCACATTGGCTACTCATGAATTCAGATTCGACATGTAACTTTGCCAAACGCTCCAAAAATAATCTCAGCTGTTAAAGGGTTGAAAGGATATCGTTAGAAAATAAGTTGAGGACATATATTTGTATTATTTTGCAAAAAAATTGACAAAGTTATGGCTATTAAAAAAAAACACCACTATTACTACCAGAAATTGCCTGGTTTTTTTTTCTTCTATTGTATCATACGGATATCGAAGAGAAAAAAATTCACAAATAGTAATAAAAATTGAAAAAAATAAAAAAAGATCCTCACCGGAAATAAAGTGTCGGTACTCGGCCTCGAGTTTGAGCGCCTGCTCGTACATCTCTTTGGCAGCTTTTGCGCTGACCTTGTCGCTCGGATATCTCGAATCCTTGACCTCCTTTATCTGCTTCGTGCTCTTGAATTTTATCAGCAGCACAATCGGATATATCTGATGCCGATGCAATCGTTCCAGCGACGCGATCGATATATCCAGAATGCAGTGTGAATTTTTCGCGCAAATATCCTTGACCGCCTGCACGGTCGTGCACTCGAAGTAGCTGCCCTTTTTACGATAATCCACGTAAAGCGAGTCGCGCAAGCCCTGCTCGAGGGTCGCCTGCGAGCAGTGCATTGCCTCGGGCAAGCAGCGCGTAAATTTGCCCGGAAATTCTTGCAAAAGTTTCGTCGCTACGCACTCGTTCAGCGGACCGATAATGAGAATTGGCCTGAGGGCTGGATCTGTTTTGCGAGGAAAAACAAAAAAAAAAAAAAGAAAAAAAGAAAAATTGTATCAAACATCGTTCTCGACGGGCGAGAAAAAAAAAATAAAATTTTTCCAGACGCTTACAATCGAGCTTCTCGACGCGCTGATAGCTGGCCGGTAAATTTTCCTCGTTGAGCGTACCGCTGTCGCTGTACCAGCCAAGATTTACCCCCGTCAGGTGCGAAAGTTCCTTGCTGTCTCTGCTCGACGAGCGCTGATGCTTCTTTCGCCTGAAGAAACTTCGTCGAGCGCTCGTCGTGGCTCGCCTTCCCGTGTCAGCTTCCAGATCACCCAGAGACCTTCGCAGCAAAAGTTCTTCCTCGATTCTGCAAAGAAAAAAAACAAAAAAATTTCCCACAAAATTTAAATCCCAAATTATCCTGAAAGTTTTTTTTTGTTCAAGAGGCTCCTCCACTGGTTCGAAACACTTTTTTTTCTCTCTCCGCCCCGCTCAGATATCGATGAATATTGGAATATTAATATTAATATTATTAATATTAATATTAATATATATTATTAATATTATTAATATTATAATATTATTAATATATAATATTAATAATATTAATATTATTAATATAATATTATTAATAATATAATATTATTAATATTATATTATTATTAATAATATAATATTATTAATATTATATTATTATTAATATTAATATATTAATAATATTATAATATTAATATTATTAATATTAGTTAATATTGGAACGGAAATTTTGGTTTTTTTTTCGGCTTACTTGAATTTGCTGGGTATGATACCGCACTGTTGTCTCCTGCCCGACTGATCGACGAGCCAGGCTCTCCAATGACCCGGCGTACCGTTGAACATTGTATTGTCGACATAGAGAACATCGTCCTTGTTGAATCTCAGCTGAAGGCTATCGCCGACCTCGCCGACCCTGTCGAACATGGCTTTGACGTAAAAACTGTCGCCGGGCTTGTCCTTGACCTCGTTGTATCGTTCGGGCATGAATTGAGCGACCAGAGTTACTTTGTCGGCGGGTCTTGCCAATTCCAGGGCGGCCTGTTCGGCGGTAGCTTGTCGCAAATCAACGCCGTTGTACTCGAGTATACGATCGCCGGTGCGCAAACCAGCGTCCTCCGCAAGACAGCCGGGCTGCACCGAATGAACGAATATTCCAACGCCGTTGCCGCCGACCAGGGATATTCCAAGATTCGAACATTTGCGCGTCTCGATGAATAGATAGCGCGGATCCAGCGTAGCCGGACTCTTTTGGCTCTGTTCCTCCTGCGTTGGACTTCTCATCGTTGCATTCTGTCGCTGCAGCGTCGTTATAGCCTGATTTATCTGTCCACGCGTCAATGTACTACCCGCGCCACGAATACCGTCGAGCGTCACCGAATTTCTCATATTCTCCAGTGTCACGGAATTTCTCAATTCCGGCTTGCGTATATTTATATCGAGACTCGCCGAATTGCGAATTTCACGCTCGCGTTCCTGCGTACCGCGCACCTCCATCGAAGCTGCTGATCTTACCTCGCGCTCGCCCCTCATCACCGTCAGGGTCGTCGTCGTCGTCGTCGTCGTTGCCGTTGTCGTCGTCGTTGTCGTCATCATCGGCTGATCGCGCTCCGGCTCGGCTGTCTCGTGAACCTCCAGCAGCGTCGTTTTACGCGACGCTTCGGGACTGTTGCACGGCGTCGGGGATCCGCTACGGCTCAACGCTTCCTCGCCGCCGGCCTCCGACGAGCTCGAAGAACCTGAACCCTCAAGCTCGTTGTACTCTGTGCGGCAAACGTTACGAATTTTGTGTGCTTTTTTTTTTTTTCTTCTTCTTCTTCTTCTTCTTCTTCTTCTTCGCTTTTTTTTTGTACACTCGCTTTCGAGGATTCTTCCCGAGGTATAAGAATTTTCAACCGAAAGTTTCGTCGGAGCTCGACTTTGGGAATAATTTTCGTCAAAGGTTGTTGATTAATTGGTAAGAAAATAATTAATTTTGTTAAGTATATTCCTTTTTTTTGTTTTTTTTTTTTTTTTTTTGGTATGTAATATGAATTGGTTGATTTTTCATAACGAGAAGCATTTGTACAATTTTTCCACCAATTTATCGACAAGTTTTGGGCATAATTATTATCATTTAAAATAAATCTTGACGTTTTCGGGGTTTCATGGACAGGCGCGGAGTGCTCTGAAATTCTCGTCGAATCTCACACTTTCGGTTGGAAATTTATATACGTAAAAGCATCCTTGAGGAAGTACGACTAGCTCCTCGGTCAAATCGGTCTCGCACTAGCTGCCTTTCTGCATTCTCAAAAGCTCGATAATTATTGTCATTGTTTTCGAGAAATCTTGTATAGAGCTAATCTCCAAAATGAATATACGCATCGGGGTGTTGAAAAAAAAAAAAAATTCTGGATTTTTCATGCTCCCGCCCCTCGAAACTTGAGTTTTGATGGAAAAAAAAACATCCTCGCGAAGAGGCAGCTCCGTAGCTCAAGCGAAAGCCGCCGCTCGTTGGACGTTTCTCATTATAACAGCCGATTAACGTCTACGACGAACTTTTTGAAAGGAAAAATTTGAGACCATGAGAATTGTATTTCGAATTAAGAAAAAAACAAAATTTCATTAAATAAATTTTTGTTTATTCCTAATTTCTAATTTTTTATGAAAAATTCTAAATAATTTCAAGTGGAACATTTTTTTCTGACACCATCGAGTTCTGAATAAAAATTTAGATCGATTTTATTCGTAACAATAATTTTTGCGATTAAAAATTCTTTATAAATTGTCATAAACAATTCGTGTCTGGTGAAATATTTTTTTTTCTTGACTCAAATAACTCCATTGAAATAGGAAATCATTAGTCCCCGGGACGATAGTACATAAGTAAATTTATTCACCTTTAACAATTTTTCCGCTGACTTTATGCAAAAAAAAAAAAAACGCAAAACGTAATTTATTTATTTTCGGTAAAGATTGATGCCAACGTCGCCTTTTTCCACGTGGCATACGTCTTTTGATGTAAATCAGCGACTAAAACTCTATCCTTAGTTAATAATGAATTAAATTTCGCGCAAAAAGTTACTCTCGGTTCGGCACTATCGTTTACAACTTTTGAATCATTGAAGATCCTTTAATTTGAAAAAAAAAATTCCCATGGTCTCAAATTTTTCGTTCCAAAAAGTTCGTCATGGACGTTAATTGGCTGCTATAATTAGAAACGTCCAATGAGCGGCAGCTTCCACTCAAACTACAGAGCGAGGATGTTTTTTTTCCATCAAAACTCAAGTTTCGAGGGGTGGGAGCATGAAAAATCTAATTTTTTAAAATTTTTAAACATCCCAATACGCACTAATTCGATATTCAACAATTTTCAGGCATTAACAAGGAAGCATGATTGCGATCGTTCACCCTCCAAAGCTCCATTCGGACATTTCAGTTAATTTAATTCGTTCCTCATACTCGAACCATTAAAGATTCAAATTTCTCTCCGGCCAGAATTATTCTGCGATAAAAATTTCTTCACCGCAATGCCCCGAATGAGATGCGAATTTACGGTGTAGCCTAGCGCAATCAATACCATCCTTACAGCTAGACGAGAGTAACAGTCGTACTTGCGAATAAAGCGGACGAATAAACGTTGCGGAAGATCGTTAGCGGTGTTAGCGTCCTACGGCTCGATGAGAAAAGGTGTTAGTAAAGCTTCGGTCATACGGATATTATTTGCGAAAGAAAGAAAAGTTACAGTTAAACATCGAGAGGAGAGTGCGATAGGATCTACGAACGATACGCATAATTTTCGTTTGTTCCCGGAATGATACGCACGAGTACGCCGATAGCCAGCCCGATACAAAGTGCCCGTAACTCTCAACCGGAGCTTTGGGAGAGCTTTCCGTAGCCAGCAACTTGAAAATTGCCGGACCGCAAAAGCCGGCATTAAAAAAATCGTCAAAAGTCAAATTTAATAATTAACGAACTTACGGTCCGTGAAAAAAATGTCCCCCCCCCCCCCCCCCCCCCGGGGATCACGCGCGTATCATTCCAGGCTCAATTTCATCATCATCAGCAGCCGCGCGAGCGCAGGCCTAGGGATTGTCAATTTTGCTCGTCCATTTCACCTCCCGTAATATCGATAATACTTACTGTCCGGACTGTACTGGACCAGCATGGTAATCGAATTGCCGCACTGGCGCAGAACATTCGCCGCCAATTGATAAGTCGCGCTTCGCATATTGATGCCGCATACCTCGAGCAGCTGATCGCCGATCTGCAGGCCGACCTGAGACGCGAGACTGTGCTCGCTGACCGTGGAAACGAAAACTCCGCCGCTCTCGAGGCATGATATCTGTATACCGAGCGGTTCCACGGATTTATCGATGTGAACGCGTCGCAGCTCACCGGGCGCTGGCCTCGGCTGAGTGTAACAATAATCCGGCATGCTGGCTCTTTTGTTGCCGCTGACGCGAACCGTACCGCCGCCGCTGCTGCTTCCGCCGCCACCCGTGCCGGGACTCAGTACTTCGACGTGAAAAGTTGGCATCGGACTGCCGCGCTCGGACGTTCTCTCGATACTTCCGGTCGAGAGTTTGCCAACGCTGCTCTTGGACGTGACGCTCGGATTCGATGGTATGCGAAAACGTTGATTTTCCTTTTTGCGCGGAAAAGTTCCACCCTCGTAGCCGTGGGTATAAGCCGGCGTGTCGTAAGCCGCACCGACCGGATGTCCGCGCGGCTTGCTGTGATAATGAAGATCGACGGATGGTGCGTGCAAATGTGCGAATCCCGTCTGCGGTCCGGGACTGTAGGGTGGCTCGAAACAGTAGGAACGTGAATCCGGCAGGCCTATGGACTCGCCGGATTGTGCGGATGGAAGGGACGAGGGCGACGGATAACGCGAAGGGAGAGAATTTTGCTGATGTGGATGCGCGTGCGAGTACGGGGGAAATGAAAAGTTACCGGGCGTTCGCTGACGTGGCTGCTGCGAAACGGACGATGCGACAGCTGCGCTGCTCGAGGACGAAGACGAGACACCGTAGAGCTGCGAATGTCCGCGATTATGCTGCGACGCTTCCGCTTCGTTGCCCGTCGAGACGTATTTTTGCATTCGACGCTTCGCCTGATGATCGCCGCTCTCGCGGCTCGTATTCATCGATTTTATGGAAAAATCGATACTAGTCTCGGACGGCGTTGAACCGAGCCTCGTCTCGCTCGTCTCGAAATCTCCCTTCTTGTCCATCGGTATTTCCTTAAATTGTACACCCGGCGTGAATGACTTGTGACCGAACAATTGGCCGGATTTCGTGAAATTAAGGGGGGGCGGCGGCGTTTCCACCGCTTTGTAAACCGTATGACGATTGCTCACGTTTGAAAATGTCGCCAGGGTTACGGGATTCGAGATCCTGTTGTAACTATAACTCTCGTACTTGGGCGGATGATTCAGCAGTACGCTTAGCGGTAATCTCTCCTTTGTTTTGCGCGGATGTAAGATCGTTCCGGTGCCATTCTGTATCAACGGTACACCGCGCGCTTTTGGCCACGTACCGCCGTTTTTCTCGATTTTTTCCGCCCCCCGTCGTTTGCTTCTCTTCAGCACGCCGTTGCTCGGTTTTTTGTAACTATCGATCACCGAGTCAAGCTCCGCCAGAGCATCCTGCTCCTGTTTCTTCTTCTCGTCCCGATCCTTGCTGTGCCTGCGACCTCGCATAATATCCATTTTTCCGCGTATATCGTCCCAGGCTTTTATTATACCGCTCGGTTTTTCACTGCTCACGGATTTCGATACTTTGTAAACGCTGCGCTCACCAAAATTCGACGCTATGTAACGACGCTCGTAATCGTCGGACGTTGCCTTGAGCATTAGCCTCTCTTGTTCCGTTTGCGAGCAGCTGTTTACCATTTTTTGCTTCTCACCGGTGAAACTCGAGTCAATTGGCATTGTCTCGGAGCTCGATGAAGCCGGCGGGGCTATACCCTTGAGGGTCGTTATCGTCAGTACATCGGCGTTGCAGTCATTGAGAATCGACATTGCCTCGTGGGATGAGCTTACCGTGTCCATTGGCTTACTGTTTATCTGTACGAACGAGCCGCGGTTATGATTTTTATGAGCATTGATTCATCGATCGGATCGTTTTCAACGATTCGCAAGGTTATATCGCGCGTCCGATGGAATTCGTGTCAACGAATTTGTTCTCTTGAAATTACTACTTTTTTTTTTTTTTATGCAGAGCAGTTAATGACGATTCGATTGTGTATTTAAAAATTTCAGTTGGAGAAACATTCGAGGAATCCAGGAATAACGAATTCGTTATACTTGTTCATGCGGTACTTGAATTATTAAAATAATCAGTCATTTGTTGTGAAAATGATTAAAACGCACGAATAATTGAAAATTAGGAATTTTAAGACTTAAAAGCAGAAGGTCGTATATTGGCGGATATGACCTTCTGGTTTTAAGTTCTTATTGTAGAAGGATCAATGCTCAAAGGACGTATCCGCAAAAGATACGACCATCTGGTTTTAAGTTTTCTTTTTTTAATTCTCGTTTTCGATGGTAAAAATCGTTCGTGCATCATCGTAAGTTGCCGATAAGAAATTTCATTTTTTTATATCTTTATAAGTTTAAATTATGTACTTATTTGGTGAGGCGTGAGAAAAAAAATGAACCATTTTATGATTCGTATAAAGGATTTTTTGAATCCGTTATTTTGGGAAAAATCGCGTGTGTTTTTCAAACGGAATCAATAACAATAATTACGTGGCGCATATACGATCTTATGATTTTTTCTAATCTCAAATTACAACCATAAGGTCGTTTACCGCCAATGACTCATTTTGAAGGTTTCTCCCAAAAGTTTCTACGTTTTTACTTTTACCAATGCCAGAAAGTCGTATAAATTCGCTCAAGACCTTCTGAAATTATTTTACGCGATTATTTCTCCTTCGGTTAGCTCCAAAAGGGTCGTATACGCCAGGACTCGCGAAGTTTTGGTTTTAAGTGGCCAAATTTCAATTTTAACGTTTTTGTACTATATATACCCGATTCGCGTAAATATATTTAAAAAAATATATACGAAAGTCGTATAAAGTCGCTCAAGACCTTCCGAAATTATTTTACGCGATTATTCCTCCTTCGGTTAGCTCCAAAATATCAAATTTCAATTTTAACGTTTTTGTACATATATTTACTCGATTCGCGTAAATATATCAAAAAAAAAAAATATATACAAAAGTCGTATAACGGCAGTTGCGACCTTGTTCCATCGGACACGCGATATTTATTTATGAATAATATTTCTATCAGCGAATATTTCGCGAGAAACTCACGTTGAGAACACGATCGCCGACAGCCAAATTTCCATCCTTCGCAGCGAGACTGCCCGGTGATATTTTGGCAATGTAGATACAACGATCGAGGGTAATGCCGTGAGGCACCGAGCCAATCGGCAATTGCGTGGTGCGCAGCGATCTTCTCGTCGAGCGTCTGCGTCTTATCGTCAGTGTTGCCGGTCCGGATGTGCACGATCTCAGTGTCTCGAGTATCATTCGAGTCGAGACCGATGTACAATCGACATTGTTTACCCGCATTATGCAATCGTTTACGCGCAGCTTTCCATCTATAGCGCTGCCCTGGCTCACCTGAGCCACGTAAATTCCCGTGTCATTCGGATAATGAGGATCGTCGCGTCCACCGACGAGCACGAGGCCGAGATCGCGATCCGCGTCCTGACCGAATCTGCTTATATCGAGATGAATCGCCAGCACCTCCCATTCCGTTATTTCATTATCATTGTGCGAATGATGACCGTACGAGCTGGCTCGCGGCGCATGATCGCCGCACTCGATTTTCTCCTTAAGATCCTTGAGCTCCTTCGACGCCTCGTTTCGCTGCTTTTTTATGTCATCCGAGTCTCTCAATGCTCCGGCGAGCTCCGAAACTGCTCGATCGCGCTCCTTGCGCAATCTGTCGCAAAGCGTGCGCAGACTCTCGCGCTCGAGTACGATCTGATCGCGCTCGCTGAATGCCCAATCCCGACGACGTTTCGACACCTCGGCCTCCTGTAACGCTTCCTCGAGCTCGCTCTGCAGCGTATCCACGATTTTACGCAATTTATCAAGCTCGATATTCGCCTGATCGAGATTATCCATTCGTTCCCTCTCGCGTTTCGAATAATCCCGTGTATTCGTCTCGCGCTCGACCTCCTTGCTCGTGCTGTAACGCTCGCGATTGCTGTACGAGTGAAGCTCGATGCGATTCTTGTAATCCCTTGACGAGGCTTCCGAGTAATCGCCGAATTTCTGGCGCAGCTCGTTGCACTCCCTGAGCGCCTCGTCGCGATCGTGAAGAGCCGACGATATCTCGCGACGCAGCGTCTCGATCTGATAAGAAAAAGTCTTTTTCTGTGAACGAGGAGCGGGGAAAGGGGGGGAAGAGGAGGAATGAACGGAAAAAAAAAACACAAAAAAATTATCAGAAATTATACGAATGTGATGCGTTGATACGGCGAATTGGGATTTTTTGGAGGGAATTCCCCGGATGAAGGCCCAATTCACGATATTTATAAAATAAAATAAATCAATAATAGCAATGACGATGGTAAATATTGCGAATTCAGAGGGCATTTTAAGCTGGAGCCCAAATTCGCGATAAACGTAAAATAATAATAACGATGAAAAAAATTAATAATTAATATTGCGATATTAATAAATTAATAATAAATAATATAATAATAATATATTAATATTATTATTATATAATTAAAATATAATAATAAATAATAATAATAAATTAAAAATTAATAATTAATATTGCGAATCGGGACCGAAGCTAGAAATGCCTGTGTAAATAATAATTTCAAGGTGGGGGAAAGTCCACCAGGATTTTTTAATAATAAATACTGTATTGTAATAAGATATTTTAATATTATATCAATTAGGGTGTTAAAAAAAAAAAAGAATTTGATTTTTCATGCTCCCATCCCTCGAAACTTGAGTTTTGATGGAAAAAAAACATTCTCGCGAAGAGAGAGCTCCGTAGCTCAAGCGAAAGCCGCCGCTCATTGGACGTTTCTAATTATAACAGCCAATTAACGTCTATGACGAACTTTTTGGAAGGAAAAATTTGAGACCATGAGGATTGTATTTCGAATTGAGAAAAAAAATTCTGTTAAATAAATTTTTGTTAATTCCTAATTTCTAATTTTTTATAAAAAATTGTAAACAATTTTAAGTTGAACAGCTTTGTCCGATACCATCGTGTTCTAAATAAAAGTTTGGATCGATTTTATTCATAACAATAATTTTGCGATTAAAAATTGTTTATAAATTGTCATAAAAAATTCGTATCTGGTGAAATCTTTTTCGCGATAATTTTTTTTTTTACTCAAATACGTACTCCATGGTTCTTCATTCTCTTGCTGAAATAGGAAATTATTAGTCTCCGGGACAAAGCTACTTTCCGTTTAGCAATATTGCTTAAAACTTTTAAATAATTGAAGATTCATTTTATTTGAAATACAATCCCGATTGTCTCAAATTTTCCCTTCCAAAAAGTTCGTCATAGACGGTTAATTGGCTGTTATAATTAGAAACGTCCAATAAGCGGCGGCTTCCACTCAAACTAGAGAGCTCCCTCTTTGCAAGGATGTTTTTTTTTCCATCAAAATTCAAGTTTCGAGAGATGGGAGGATGAAAAATCAAATTTTTTTTTTTTCGAAACACCCCAATATCAATACATAAAATAATATAATAATTTCTGGAGATTCGCCTACTTTGAAATGACCATGTAAATTTGATCTCAAAGATAGGGAAGAATCGGGGGAAAAAAAATCCCACAGGGCTTCAACTCAAAAAATGCATTTCGATTACACGCATAACGTGCAATTAGGAGTATAAATTAAATTTTTTTTTTCAATCATCGGGGCGCATAATGTAGAGTAAGTAAAAATAATGAGGACGTATTTGTTTATTTTTCGTTAAAAATGACAAATGGCACCTGTTACAGGCAATTTAATTTCACGGATTTTGATATATATATATATAGCGTAACATGCGTGACGTCATAATGTTATATATTTCGAATTTGTTATATTAACCGGCAATTTTGATTCAAATAACAAAAATAAAAAAATACGTACTAAATATTTTTTCCCTAAACTACCGGATTTTGAAATAAAAAAAATTCCATTTATACTCCAAATTTCTATTTTTCTTTTAAATCTCGTAATCTCCACAATCGCAAATTTATCGGCGAAAGATATTTCACGATTTTCTCGGTTCTCTCTCACCTCGTCGACGTGCTGCTTGTTCTGACTCTCGAGATGCGTGATCTTCGCGAAAGCCTGAGCCAGATCATCGCCGAGTTTTTCCATTTCCTTGTGAACCGTGTCGCGCTCGCCCATTATCAGGCTGTACTCCTTGAGCGCTCCGTTTCTCTCCTCGGCGAGTCTCTTCATGTCCTTGCTCGCTTTCATTCGCAGCACCATCGCCTGATTTATCTCCTTTACCGCTTCCTCGTGCTGCTGCTGTACCTTCGCAAGGGCCTCGCGATACTCGTTTCGCTCGTTCAGCGCAATGTCCCATTGTTTTATCGCCGCTGTGCACTGCTGCTTGAAACCATTTCTCTCCCGCACCGCGCCGTTTCGCTCCTGGACCACGTCCTCGTATTGCTTCTTCAGCCTAGCTGCCTCCTCCTCCGCTAACTCCAGCTGACACGGTCAAACGAAACACAAAAACGTATAAAAAACGTATAAAACGTTGAAAAAAAAAAAAAAAAAAAAAAAAAAAACATTGTAAATCGAAGAAAGTAAAAAAAAGATCGAAAATTATGAGAAAATTTTTTTTATACACCTCAGGGAAAACCACTTTATTTCCCTTGGTGTATAAAATATCGTATTCACTACAGGGTGAATAATATACTATTGTTTGTTATTAATAATAATAATAATAATAATAATGAATAATAATTATTATTATAATATATTATATTATAATTTTATATATTATTATATATAATATATATATATTATTAATATATATTAATTATATTAATATATAATATTATATAATATAATATAATATAATATAATAATAATAAATAATAATAATAATAAGTTAATAATAATAGTGAATAATATACTATTGTTTGTTAATAAAAAAACTAAAAATTCGCTTGCCTTGTCAACGGTCGCCGAGTGCGACGATATCAAATCGTCGTATCTCTTTCTCAGCGAGTCATACTCGTCCTTGATTGCCTCGTACTTTCTCAATACCGAGAGATAATGCTGATTCATGGTATCACCGTTGCCCGGATCGGCAACGAAAACCTCCTGATTCTGGCAGCGCAATTCCAAAACTTCCTTCTGCAATGCCTGCACCTCGCGATCCAAGCGCTGCTTTTCATTCAGGAGATCACCATTTTTGCCTCGCAGAGCCGAGCTTTCCTGCGACGTTGCCTCCAGCTGATTCATCGCTGCTATGTGCTGTCCCCTGTAGTACTCCAATTCCTTCATAGTATGCTCGCACCTGCGGTAACGACCTTGCCGATTTAATTATAACGAAAAAAGGGAAAAAAAAAAAAAAAAAAGAAAAAAATTTTCACGCTGCGACGCTTCCTCCGCCGATTCGTCTATTTTTATTATAGAAGAAGAAAAAAAAAAAGAAGACGAGAATCAATAACCCGGCGAACCCCCCTGCGAACGGTTCGAGCGTGCTTTTAGCGTGGCTCGATAAACGATTAGATTGCCCCGGGAGGGATAAGCGCCGATCGTGTGTGAGACAAAGTCATTCGGGCGCGATGAATACGATCGGAGAAAAAAGAAAATGGTCAACGATGTATTTTATATATAATATCCCGATGCATGTGCGCGCGGTGTATGATGCAAAAAAAAATAGAAAAAAAAGAAGAAAAAAAAAAAAACGAATGAGAGATGGAAAATTATATGAAGGAAGAAAACAAACAAACCGTCTAATGGTATCGGAGTGCTTATGTCTAAGGATCTGGAGCTGATGCATCGCTTGGTCGCATTGCGCCTGCAATCCGTCGTAGTCGCTACGACACTCGGGACCTCCGACCGGACTACCGACGCTCCCGTATCCTCCGCTATCCCTCTCTGCATGCCAGGGACGAAACAACGGGAACAAACAACGGGACGTGCGCGTTTCAATCCCAAATATCGGGGAACAAAAAAATTTTTTTTTTCCAAAATAAAACAAAAAATGGCAAAAACACACGAGAAGAAAAAAGTAGGCCAACGAGAGTGATACGAGTTTAAGACACGAGAGTGCGAGCACCGTAACGAGGTGCGGTGGAACAAAACAAATTTCTTGAAAAAAAAAAAAAATCTTACCCAAGTTGAGCATTCCATCTGTAAAAACGAAAAATATATAACGTGCATTAAACAAACCACCCTGCAAGGATGAATTGCACCAAAGAATTACCCGTTCGAGGAATTTTGCGTAATATTTTTGCTCGAATAGTCGAGGAATTCGCGATTGACGTAGCTAATCGTAGGGCTTGAACATGAAAAATTGTTTTTAAAAACTTTTAAAGATTTTTGAAGTATCTACCTTAGCTTCGTTCTAATGAATTCGAAAAGTTATATTTCAGTTGAATGCAAAAAATTGACCGAATTATTCATTACAGTCTTTTCAATAATCGAGGTCTCTGAATAAAAATTGCAGAGCAAAGATGTGAATTATTCTTTCAAAAAAAAACAAAAAAGAAAACAAATGAAAATATAGAGAAATTTGTACAAGTTGGTGCACAAATTTCATGATAAATTGCTGCAATCGCTCGTCGATCTTAAAAAAAAAAAATACTCCAGTCCAGGTCAGCGGAGATTTTAATAAACGAGGTCTCTAAATAAAAATTGCAGAGCAAAGATGTGAATTATTCTTTCAAAAAAAAAAACAAAAACAAAAACAAATGAAAATTTAAAGAAATTTGTACCAGTCGGTGCACAAATTTCACGATAAATTGCTGCAATTGTTCGTAGATCCTAAAAAAAAAAAACTCCAGTCCAGGTCAGCGGAGATTTTAATAATCGAGGTCTCTAAATAAAAATTGCAGAGCAAAGATGTGAATTATTCTTTAAAAAAAAAAAAAAAAAAAACAAACAAACAAATGAAAATCTGAAGAAATTTATACAAGTCGGTGCACAAATTTTATGATAAATTGCTGCAATTGTTCTAAATTCCTAAAAAAAAAAAAAAAAAACACTCCAGTCCAGGTAAGCGGAGATTTTAAATTGACGAAAATTTGTAAAAAAAAAACTAAAAGCCAACGAAGCTAGGGAAAATTTGTGAGATCCCATGCAAAAATTTCAAATTATCTTGTTCGAATAATCTTTTTGACCCCCGAGAACCTGATATACTCCAAAATCCGAGTCCGATCTCCGATATTCGTAAAATGCAGCAAAAAATGCAAAGTTACCATGAAATTCAGAAAAAATCCCAGATGGGACGGGCACTTTTTCTTATACACCGCCAAATTCTATCGGCAATAAATTTTTCAGCTTCAACGTTGTAATTTGCCCGACGGTCAGTCATTCACTGGGCTAATCCGCCCTACTCTCGTCCCTCCGAGGGGCATCTCGGCGCTCCGCTCGTTACGAAGAGCGATCTCTTTTTTTTTTTCTCTCTTTCTCTCTCTCCGCGGTAGATCCGCTCGCGCTTTCACCCAGAAAAGAAACTCTGGGTCACGCATGCAAGCACCGACGATTTATGCTTCTCTCATAAATTATATGGACAATTAAGAATTCCCAAGCTAGCTTGGTAGGAGAAAACGGAGATCGCGACCAGGAAAAACAAAGCGGCTCGGTGGCGAATGCAAATCGAGGAATATTTTGGGCGAAAATTCGTGAATTTATAGATTCGTTCAATCATTCCGCGGAAGAAAAAAAATAGCGGAAAAGCTTACCGCTGCTCCCGGCGCTGTCCAACGAAGAGGCTCCCGATGCCATTTTTCTTCGTTGTTTAGCCCCTCTCTCTCTTTCTCTGTCGCTATCGGCCTCGCGTCTCTACGAGAGGTGCTTCTCCGCTAGGATTCTCTCTAAGTTTTTCCTGCAAATTAATCGACGTGATCCCCCCCCCCGGCCCCGGCTATGTAATTTGATGAAAAGAGCAAGCGATGACATTTTTCATTCAACTTGAGAATATTTGATCGTTCTAATTCGAAATAATAATAATAATAATAATAATTTCACGCGAATTTGAACACTCGTTCGCGCAACTATCAACGATTATTGACGGTTGTTGTTGTTTTGTTTTTTTTTTATTTTTTTCTCATACGTCAACGATTCGTCGTTCGTTACATACAAACGCGAGAACCGATAATTCGCTCCGTGAGACATGTTTTTCCATGCAGAAAAAAAAAAAAAAACGCATAACATCAACGCGACGAAGATTTTTAACAAAATTTTGTTGCCTCAAGTGGCCTTATGTTTTCCGAACGGTCGTTAGACGATCAATCTACACGATATTTTTTTTTTTTGTTTTTTGATGATGTGTCTCGTCGTCTTTGAAAAGTTGCTCGTGCATCAGTAACAATATTATATATCAATCGTTTTTTCTATCGGAGTTACTTCGAGCACGTATTTTATTACACTTGTAGAATCTACGAATAATTTTATAAATCGTGTGATTCTCGTATGCCAGCCCTCGAAATATTCGTGCGTGACGAATTTCGTTTAGAATGATGGAATTTTCAATGAAAGTACCATAACGAAGAAGCACGAGTATATATTGTCGTTGATATAAGAGGAAAAACCCTTTTGGCAATTCTTCCGACACCAAAGAGCCGTAGAAAACCTCGAGGTCATCACACTCGCGCGCGAGCACATTCGCGGTGTAAATGTCATTGCGTTTTTTTTTTTTCTTTCTTTTCAATATGAATCCTCAATTATATCGTTATCTCTCGCCTATATAGGGGGGGGACAACAATAAGATCTCGGTTTCTTCTCACCTGCTGCACCAACGGGCCTGACAATTAGCCATTTTCATTCGATACTACGGCTCGATTCACAAAACTCTCGGTAATAAACATGCTACAGTGTGGTTACGCGCATGCTCATGGTAAGCCACTCCGCAGATACCCCGCGAGCTAGTCAATTGACGTTCTCTATCGAAATAAATATACAGTGAACGCTCCCATAATTTAATAATCCCCTCTCCCACCCTCTTCGCCGTCGTGAATTTTGCAGCTCGTTGCCATAGCGACCGATACTCTTGTCATAAATTAGCTTTGATTTTCGTCGTTTCTTGCGACTACAAAGACAAAGTTTGACTTTTGGGCAGTATAGGATCAACAGATAGGGCAACATAACCTCACTTGTCAAACTTTTCGTGAAATTATGCAGAGCGAATTATAAATATTTTTCTCGAAAAAAAAAAAAAAAAAAAAAAAACATCTCGTGTATCTTATAAAATTGTATCTTTACAAGTTTGTAGAAAAATTTCGTATCTCCAACGTTCGTAGGAATGGAAACATTGGTTTTTTCTTATCCATATAATTTTATTCTGAATTAGCAATTTTAAATACTTTTAATAGTCCCAAAATTTTGCTAATATGACTAACAAATTTACATGTAAAAATGCAAATTTGAGTTTCAACTTTGCGCGCTTGCTCTACGCATGCGTCCATAAGCACAACGAATCTGCGCATGCGTCGAAGAAAAAAAGAATAACGCTTCGCATCCCCACCAGAAGAGTGGCAAGAACACACGGAGAAAATTAAGTTATGCGAATGTTTACGGTCGCGACGCTCAAATGTTAATAGCAAGTGTGAAAAATTTTCGATAAATAATTACCGATAACGATAATATTTGTCGTTGAGTGTCCCAAGTTTTTTTTTTTCTGGAAAATATAGTAGTCGAAAATTTGCCACGATTCGAGATGAATATCGCGACCTGTTGATATGCGACAAGTGCGGACGTTGGTATGACTCCGAAGTACACTTTCAATTCCTGTGAAGATCGTGAAAATTTAACGGCAATCGGGGTGAGGAAGTGAAGTGAAATGGTTAAATTCGTATCTTTTTGTTCAGTGTTTACATTTTGGGGGGTTTTTTTTTCAAGATTTTATTGTAGAGAACATTTTGTTTTTATACCGTGTCACGGACGGAGAGACAACGGCGGTGCGCACGATATGATGGAAGAGACGAAAACTATGAGAAAATCTATAAGGTCGTAACGTTTTTTTTTAATCTTTCATTTTTCTCTAATTATCATATTGGGTAATCGTGACCAAGTGGGGGGGGGGGGGGGGGGGGATTACATTATCCGTGTCGCTAGATCGTTCATTAGCGTCCTCCATATTGAGGGACTAATGTTAAATATAAAATATATAATATGTTTATTTATATATATATATATGTATGTATAATATATCTATATAATTTGCAGTAGTTCTCTCCTCTCGCAACATATAATTTAAACGCGTATCTCTTTCTCTTATATATTCTCATTCGTTATATAAATTATACTCTTTTTTTTTTTTTTTCTTTGATTTTGCAAGGCCAGCGTAGAAATCACACGAGAAAAATTGTTAAAACTTGTTCGAGAATTATTTTTTTTTTTTTTTTCCCAAAAAAGTTATCGGCTTACCAGAAACGAGTTCTCTTTGTGTTTACACGTTGTTAGAGGTAAAACAAAAAAAAAAAAGAAAGTTTTTGATCCTCGTGCGGTTCGATGCGAGTACCAAAGGATATTTATGAATTGTGGAAAGATTAGGAAGAGTCATAGGGGACGCAATTAATTTTCGCGTGTTAAATTAAAATCGCATCTGGCCGCACGGTCGTTCAGGGATTTTTGTTTTTGTTTTTTTTTTTTATGTACAGAGGGCTAGGAGATTTTGACGCTTTTTTTTTTTGCAAAAGTGTCACTCTCGGAGAGGCAGTGGTGTTCTCTAAATTATGAAAGATTAAAGAAACGTCGGATTGCGAAAAAAAAAAACGCATACTATCGTTCCGTAAATGGAGAATAATAATTTTTGGTTACGGTCCTCGCGATTTTACGCGCGAGGGAGGGGGGGGGGGGGGGTTAAAGAGGATGTTGGAAAAATGGGGGAAAAAAAAGAGATCGGAGATCGGGGCACCGTTTGAATGAAAAAAAAAAATTATTAACTATAATTTTGCTAATTACGATTACTCGTTTTACATATCAATATCAATCACAAAAGAATAATTACTCAAAATTATCTTTATTTTTCGAAAAAAAAAAAAAAACAACTTTACAATTTTCAATTTTTTTCCCAGGAGCGTGCGAATCATTCGAAAAATCGAATTATCAAATAATTTTAAAAAAATCCAATTATTGGATGAATAAAAAACAAAAATTAAGAACTTAAACATTTCGTTAAAGAATAAAGAATAATTAATCATTCGAACGGTGCTCATACCCGGTAGAGAGAGAGAGAGAGAGGGAGAGTAGTAAAAATGGTACGAAAAAAAAAAAAGAAACGAAAGATGGTTTTCTATGTTAAACTTTGGTATTGTGTTATGCGATCGGTGACGACGACGACAAAGAGTTGCATTTTTATCTTCGTTACGTCGAGACGACCTCTCTTTCGTGATCGATATAATCCTATTTACATAAAACGGTATAAAAATACAACGAAGTTAATATTTCATACATAATTAATATAATAATAATACACGCGCGCGCAAGCACACTCATACACACACATGCACATATATATATACATACATACATACATACATACATACATACATATACATATATATATACATATACATATATATATACATATATATATATATATATATATATATATATATATATATATATATATATATATATATATATATATATATATATATATATATATATATATACATGTACAGATATATATGTATATATATATACATACATATATATATACATATATATCTGTGTGTAAAGTAATTGGATACGCGGGAAGGGGATGGATGGGGGATGATCGATGCGAGTACGATATTAAATTTTTTTTCTTTTAATTAATAAAATTAAATTATAGAAGGAGCAAGAGATTAAGCATTAAGGTGGGAGAGAGAGAGAGAGAAAGAGAGAGTGAGAGAGACGAGAACTTGAGAGCTAAAAGAAAAGGAACGAAGAACGAAAAAAAAAAAATTAATCAGCTAATCCGCTGATTCGATCGAGCGTAATATCCGGTCTATCTAATTTAATCGCGATTTCCGGTTGACGTGAGAGCGAATTTTGGCAACGATACGGGAAACAAAAATGTATATCGGGCGACCGAGAAGTACCGGAAGTCATGAGAAACGAGGGACTCGGGGACAATTCGCACTCTTGTCTCGCGATTAGCTTATCTCGAACGAATGATCGGGCGGTTGTGCACGCACTTGTGCGTGTTTAAATGCGCACAACTTTTTAACGTCGATACGCTCTGAATCGTCTCTTCTCGAATTTTTTTTTCATCTCCCTCCCCCCCCCCTCTCTTCTCCTTCCACGTCGTCACTCGAAACTTTGTGCCGTTTCTCCAGAGAATTCTTGGATTTCTTTTTTTTTTTTTTTTCGTTCACACTCGAATCACTTGCGAGGTTCTTTTTTTATTCCTTCCGCTTTAGCGTTTGTTTGTTTTTTTTTTTTTTTTTAATTTCTTCTCTACACACTGACTAAGTCTTGGAGAGACAAGGGGGGGCCCGGGGTAACGGGGGTCAGCATCTTAAATGCTATATCAATAAATTAATCGACAAATACTTTCGGAAATCGTGATCGGATCTTCATCCGATTACTCGTTTCTTCTTTCTTTTTTTTTTCTTCTTCTTTCTTCTCATATCCTCGGAGACGAACTACGAGAGGCAACGAATAAATGCTAATAATTGCAACGAGAATCTAAACGTTCCGCTTCAAGCGGTTTCTATAACACCGTTTTACTTGCGTTTGCGCCTTTCGGCTTCATTTTTTTTCTCTCTCTCTCTCTCTCTCTTTCTCTTGCTCTTTTTTCTTCTTAATTTTTTCTTCTTCTTCTTCTTCTTCTTCTTCATATTCGACGTTTCGACGCGAATCTTTATACGGTCGAGGACGGCTGATTGTTGTTGTCCATCGGTATGCTCGAGGAGCACTCCTTGAGCATGGCTCGAAGTCGAAGAATTTCTTTGGACGCCGCTGAAAGATCTGACTGTAGCTGAAGCTCCTTCTCTCGAATACGCTTAATGTCTCGTTGGCATGTCTGGCGGGGGGGAGAAAAAAAATCATAATTCGTTTTATTCACAATTCGTATAATCGCTAAGAGCAGAGTTAGTTGGCGTTTTTTTTTTTTTTTTTTTAAATTTAATTGCTGGATTTTTGTTCGCGTTGCTGTTTCGTGCTGTGACGGTAGAAATTTTGTCGGTTAAACGAATTTTTTTAATTCATAATTGATCGGAGGGGATGCTTTGTGTTAAAATTATTGCGAGGTTTCTCTTCGTTATTGTGAAAAAGTCAATCGTTGATTTTTTCTTTTGTTTGTTTCCCCTCTATAATCTTCCTTGACGTCAATGATTTTTGTGAACTGCAGAGATTTTATGAGGATTTACATTGACCATCAGTGAGAATCGATGAAAATTTTGAGTTTTCGTTAAAATTTGGATTTTTAATGCATATACTTCATCGTTGCGAACGATCATTTTGCTGGCGAATTTTTTTTTTTAAGGGGAATTTGCCCTAAAAAAAATTCGAAAAATCAATCATTCGTTGATTCAGTTCGTTACATGAGATATTAATTTTTTTTTTTTCCAATTAATCACTCCTACGGTGAAACGAAGATATGCAATTACGAAAAAATCTTTCCCATTCCGATTATTATCATGAAATATTCCAAACGAAGGGAATTCTAAAACAAATTTACACCAAAGTATGCTTATTTTTCTCCCTCAAAATAACGAAAACTCGAGTTGTAGGCTAGAAGTAGGGGTGGGGGAAAAAAATTAAAATTACTTTTTTTTCTTCAATTACAATTACTCGAATTAATTTTAATTTGTTTTAAGAGGATTATACTTGATCCTACCACCTCGTTTTTTTTTTGGTCGATTACTATTACTCGAAGTAATTGTATATATTTTTTTTACTTAATTACAATTACTCCAGGGTAATTTTAATTTATTTTTGAGATTATTAATATTACTTGGAATGATTGTAATTTTTTTCATTCAATTACAATTACTCAATATTCGACACGTATTTTTTTTTTTTCTACACTGCTGCTAATTCGTCAATTTCTTGAAAATATCTTTTATCACGCAAACAATCCTAAATAATTGAACTTCGGAAAAAAAAATTCTATTGTCTAAAACAATTTTTCACGTTACTTGTCCGTTGCTCTTTCTTTCGTGCTGTGACGGCAAAAATTTTGTCTGTTAAACGAATTTTCAAATTCATAATTAACCAGGGGGAAGTTTCGTGTTAAAATTATTGCGAGGTTTCTCTCCGTTATTGTGAAAAAGTCAATCGTTGATTTTTTTTTGTTCCCTCTATTATAATCTTCTTTGACGTCAATTTCACGTCAAATCGATTAAAATTTTGAGTTTTCTCTGGTTAAATCGAAGATTCAATTCTCAATGCATACTTCATAATGTGAACGATCATTTTGTTGGCGAATTTTTTTAAGGGGAACTATGCCCTAAAAAAAAAATTCGAAAAATCAATCATTCATTGCTTTGAGTGCTTCAAGCGTTTGTGAACTGCAGAGATTTTATCATAATCAGTGAAAATCGATGAAAATTTTCGAGTTTTCGTTAAATTTTGGATTTTCTCCGGTTAAATCGAAGATTTAATTCCCAATGCATACTTTATAATTCGATTAATTAGAAAATTAATTTAAAAAATTCGAAAAATCGATAATTCCTTGCTTCAGTTCGTTATACATGAGATATTAATTTTTTTTTTTCCCCCCCCCGATTAATCACTCCTACTGTGAAATAAAGATATGCAATTTCGAAAAAATCTTTCCCCATTCCCGATTATTATCACGAAATATTCCAAACGAAAGAAATTCTAAAAAAAAAAATGCTCGTTGTTCCTCCCCTCAAAATAACGAAAAGTTATAGTTATATATTTTTTTATATAATATATTTTTTATATAATTAATTTTTTATTATAATTATAGTTATAATTATTATAATTATTTAATTATAATTATTATAATTATAGTTATGTATTATAATTATTTTAATTATAATTAATTACTTTTTTTTATATAATTATAACGAAAAGTTATAGGCTCGAATATATAGGAAAGAAAAAAAAATAATAATGAATGATAAACTCACAACGTTCTGCCTCAACAAGTCAAGCTTGTCGCACTTGAGTCTCGTGACTTCGAGCCTAAGATTTTCCGTCTCGCTGGCAGGATCCTTGGCGTTTGATCGCCCAGCCTCTTGCGTTCCAGCCGAGCTCATTGATTCGAGGCCCGTATCGCTGTCAGGATAGACAGCCTGATCGAGCTCGAGTTCGCTGTTAAGCGAACTATCGTCGCTCTCGGAAACGACGCGCTGGGTCGTTTCATTTTTTTCCATACGCGCGTCGTCGCGTTTGCGCAAATTGTCATGAGACAAGCGTTGAAACGACGACGTATAATTAGATTTTTCGATTGAAATCGTTGTGTCATTTCGCGCGCTTCCGTTGCCGGTATCCGAAGCGGAAGTTGCCGTTATCGTTGATTCGCGTCGATCGACCTCGTCCTGCTGAATCGTCACGAGGCTACTGTCCTGATTGTCGGAATTCGACAAACTGCTGTCCTGACTTCCCAGGCTCGGACTGCCACGATCCGAATCTCTTCTCGCGAGCGTTAGATCCGGCGAGCCAAGCGGACTCGATGGCTCGATCGATCGTTTGCCGCTTAGCTTCGAACCTGATTGCCGATTGCTCGGTGGGCTTGGCTCGAGTCCGCTTTTCTTGGCCAATTGAGCCGGCACGCTCTCGGTCGATGAATTTCTTACCCTCGATATAAGCGCTTTTCTCACGGTATCGATGAATCGCGAACCACCGCTGGCGCTGCTACCACCCGAGGCTGATGCATCGCTCGCTGTTGGACTAACCGGACACGTTGAACTCGAGCCAATCGTCGTACCGATCGATCCGTGAATTCCACCACCGAGGAAATCGCTCGTTTTCGACTGTAGCTCCTCGGTGAGTGACTCGAGCAGCGCGCATCTCGTTCTCAGCTGAAGCAATTGAGAAAATTCATTTTTTTTTTTTTTTTTATTATTCCCATTTATCGTTGATAATAAAACTTGGATCATTGGTTCACATTGGCTCGTTTCAGCTTGTGTCGCGGTGTGAAAATAAATTTTATGCGATTTGAGAATTGAAGACGTTGAAAAATTAATTTTTAGAAACGTTTTTTTTTTTCTCTCAAAGTTACACGATCAACGCGCTGTTCTCTGCAGAGTTAATTGTTTTTTTTTCTTCAAACACGATTACTCGAATTAATCTCAATTCGTTTCAAATTATACTTGCTCGAACTAACTCGTTATTTTTTTTTTTTTTTTGTCGATTACTATTTATTTATTACTTTACTTACTTTATTACTTTACTTTATCTATTTATTTATTTATTTTAATTTATTTTTGAGATTATTAATATTACTTGGAACGATTGTAATTTTTTTTTTTCATTCAATTATAATTACTCGATACTTGACACGTATTTGTTTTTTTTTTGTTTTTTTTTTTTTTTTTTTTTTTACATTGCCGCTAATTCGACAATATTTTTGAAAATATCTTTTGTGACACGAGTAATCCTGAATAATTGAACTTTGGAAAAAATTCTATTGCCTGAAAAAAAAATAATCTTTCACGTTGCTTGTTCCCCTCCCCCGCGCAAGCCGGATTTTCGTATCTTTCTCACGTTTGCTCTTCGATGCGCCAAAAGAGCACGCTTATACTGACTCTCGAACCAGGAAGCAATCGCGATAAGAGATTAAAATGGAATGATCGACGAGGCTCTCGCCGTATATAAAAGTTTACCTCGAGTTTGGCAAACTTTTCCGCCTTGTATGCGGCGTTCTCGGCGTTGACGAGTTTCGTTAGTAAAAATTCCTTGAACTCGACGCCACGAAGGAATACAGCGGGCGTGGGCAGGTGTGGGCCGAACCAGGGCACGTCGTCCCTTGCTGTGATGCTCACTTTGTACCTGAACAAGCGAGAGATGAGCAATAAAAGAAAAGAAAGAAAAAAAAAAAAAAAAACAATAAATCATTCATAAAACGAATGATCCGTTATTCAATGATTAATAGTGCGAACGAAGCCATTTTTAATTAACAATAAATGACTTTCAATATAATTTTTTCTCGAATTAGCGTAAAGGATATAAATATTCATATCAATTACAGTGAATTGCTCGTAATTATGGCAATTATAGTCGTAATATTTTATACGCATAGATGAAATTTTATCGTTGGTAGACATAATGGGAGACTCGGGGTATCGATTTACCTGGTATTTGGTGTGCAAGGTTCGACGACCTGTACGACAATGAAGGCGTGTAAAAAATGACTGGCAATCATGTCGGGACTGAATGGAGTCGGTTCCTCCTGAAATATAATGGCGACGATGTCGTTGCCGATGTGCCGTTTGCGCTGAAGCTGCTGCGAATCACCGGGACTGTACGGTAACAACGAGGCAACGTGAAATAGTACCTCGCGACCTCGAAATACCTCGTAGACAGCGGAATCACCGGTTTGTCCGTGTCTCGTGTCCAGACCACCCCGATAACTGCGTACAAAAATCATAAATATAAAAAACGTGCCCGCTTAAGAACTATATATATATATATATATATATATATATATATATATATATATATATTTCAAATTGGACACCCGGTATAAGCTTAAATCCTGAAATAGCGGCGGCAGCGGCGATATATCTTTATATTATAGATATATATATATAACGTGAAAACGTGCATGAAATCATTAAACCGTTCGTGGAAACTTTTTACTATAAAAAGTTGATATTTTGATACAAAAAAAATGACTAGAAAAACGTGATTCTGGTACTTTTCGATCGAAAAGCTATTTTAGAAAAGCCTAAAAGGTTAAAATATTACTCGAAAAATTTTATTTTCTTCCAAATAATTAAGTAGAATAAGATTCATCGCCTCTAAATCCTTTCGAATCAGTTCTCCCCTATAATCTCCGTGATTTTTCTCTATCCGTGAAAATCATTGGACGCAGCATCGTTGAAAAGTGTGCAATGTATTGATGACGCTGGACAGAGCTACTCGGACATTTCCAATTAACCCCGGCACATGAAAAAACTAAAATGCTCAATTTTTCCGAATTCTGCCCATTTGCGAGTCAAGGGACGCATCTGCAACTATACCCGTTACCTTCGATACCCAATAAAATATCTACCAGAATTTAGGCTATTCGAGCAAACCTACCAAATTACAAGTTTACCGTAAAACGACTCTACGAAGTATGAGCAGTGTTCAATATCTCTACCCAATTACAAGTCTATCGGATAACGACTCTCCGGTGTGGCTGATGGTAAGTTACCGGGAAAATTATCATCTCTCTTGTTCAAATAATCTTCCGGTAGCTCAACATCAGCCGGCCCAGAGAGTTTTTATCCGGTAGACTTGTGATTGGGCACAGACGTTACGAAAAGCCTAATTTTGGTAGAAATGCAAAAGTTATCAGTCGCTGCTCGTGTCCGGTGGACTTTTAATTCTGTAAACTTGTCTAGAATCCTTAAATTCTGATAAATTCTGATTTAGAATCCTTAAATTCTGATAGGCATGTCATTGGATAGAGTTGTTAAGTATCACTCATGCCTGACGGACCTGTAATTCGATAGGCTTGCTCGGAATTCCTAAATTCTGGTAGAGATGTGATCGAGCAGAATTTTTTAAGCACCGCCCATGTCTGATGGACTTGTAATTCGGTAGGCTTGTACAGAAATCTTCAATTCTGGTAGTGATGCGCCATTGGAGGATGGAAAATAAGCAAATAAATATACACGAATATCCGTACCCCTTGTGATCTTTGAGATCGATCCTCTGACCCAGCAGATCGAGAAACTCCTGAAAGGCCGGTGTTATCTGCCGATTGCCGAACAGCTGTTCCTCCGTTATCTGTCCGGCTCTCTGATGAAGAACCCCAAATTTGAATCTCGATACGAGAGCGTGCTCGTCGTATTTGGCTATCAGAGCACCGGCACCGGAGCAAACGACCGGTGTGAGGGTGCTGATGTTCAACGATTCGTTGATGGCCTGAATAAAATTTGGTAAAAACAAAGACAACTATAGAGTACAAGCTAAGCTATAACATTCGGGATTGGGGAACAAAGGCGACAGCCTAAAAGTTGTGTCTGAACTCACGTAGAGGTGAAGAGACCAATGATAAACTGTTCGCCCAAAAACGTTTTGTCGCGACGAATGATAATATTTACCTTGACCATTTTTGCGGGCGAGGGATTTGGCCCGAGTGTCGCCGCTGACACGAGTTCGTGAGTTGAGCCCGCTCGTAATCGAAGTAGCACACGCCAGTGCTCCTGTCCTGCAACGGTCTCTGCCTTAACCGACACCAATACTGGACCATTTTCACCGTCCCTACCGACGAGATTCACGTGCTCCTGCGAGACAAGAAAACGAAAAGAAAAAAAAAAATGAAACATAACTTTGAGAATGAGAATACGACGAAAGATCACGATTGTGTGCTCCCTGAACGTAGAAGGAGAAGAGGACTCCTCGTGTCTCTTGTAGTATTTATGAAGCAGAAAACAAGTGGGAAAGAAAGGAAGAAGAAAAAAGCATAAAAACGAATGCTCAAAGAGCCCTTTTACGAGCAATCGTGTGGCTTGGGACAAGAAAAAAGAAACAACCGTTTGGGCTGGTGTTCGCACTAAACTCGCTGGTTGCGGATCTCTATTTATGAAGGCTTGCTGCTCTCGTCTTCGAAATTTCTTTTCACTCCAGACCTCTCGTTTGTCTTTATTGCGCAGGGTGAACAAGGTAATGTGGCCATTTCAAGCGCCAAGTGATAATCTCAAATATTTTCTAGCTCAGCGATATTTACGGATTTGTGCTGAAATGCTTCGCAAAATGAAGCACTTCAACAGCACGAAAGGTTTAGTCATTTGTAAGAAAATCTGACAATCATGGTTCATGCTTTTTGAGATTATTTTGGTAAACTGAGAAGACTATCCATAGCTCAAATAGCACTTTTGGACTCGGTGCTTTCTAAATTTTTTGTAACATCCGCCTCATGATACAATTAGTAAATTTTTTTTCACACATGATTTGCATCAAGTTTTCAGTCAAGTTGTTCTCGCGTTACGTTTGGGACAATGTGGACGATTCCATTTGTTTCATTTTAGATAATATGAACGAATGTGTCCTTAAATTTTTCCAGTCGTTTTCCAAAATAACGAGTTGTACACGATTTCCCAAACGGAAAACAAAATATAGACAGGATCAAACTCTAGATCGACATTTTACTTTTTCTACCCAATTAAGAGTCATCGAGCGAGGGCATACGAAGCGCCAAGTGGACAATAAGCGAACTAAGATTTGTAGAGAAACGTATTTTTCGGATTTCGCCGAAAATATAATAGTATCGCACAATTGAATATAAAAAATAAATTCCTTCGACTAGTAAGAAATCCCGTCTGGTCCTCCGCTCCGTGGAAATTTTTTTTTTGAAGCACAATAAATTATCAAAAACTCGAGGCGGCTGTCGTTTGCCCCCACTCTTTTTTCGCCAATTGATAAATACATTTTATTATGAATTTCATGCACATCTGCCACCCTTCACCGGACCAGACGGAGCTGCTTGCCACTTCATTGCACTTCTTAAAAAATAATCTAACTTGTTTCGTTGAAAAACAAAGCGATAATCCGAAAAATACACACGGAGACGTCAAAGCCGTGCTTACGGCTATATGACAGTACATGCTAAGTATTTCACAGTTCCGGCTACTAACGCTAGGTTCGCTAGTCACGGTTGTCGGTAAGAGCGGAGAAGCAGCAGTGATGGCGTAAGCGTAAAGTGAGCCCTGAGATAAAATAAGCTTTGAGGGTCAATGGGGGCAATCGGGGCCCTTCATGAAACATGCGCCGCCACTGTAACATTTACATTCTACCCTATCGACATCCGTAACTTTTTGCTGAATGCATTGGTTGACATATCTGCCGCAAGCGGCGCTAACTTCGACATGCATGTTTTTCAAATTTTTCCGCGAGAGGCGCTACTCTCGATTCTGAGTTGGTCACGTGTGCTCGATGACTCTTAAGCTTTGGGTTTCCCCTTTGCCTTATTCTCCCTTACAATGTTGGGAATAGAATCATTACATCGTCGTTGAAATTCACATGTCGTCCGATCAGAGTTAAAAATAAAATAGAAGAATCGAGGTGTAAAAAAGGGTCTTGTAAAGTTCACAACTCCTTGGAGCACGCATATAGAAAAAGGTTGCAATCCCCGATTACAATCGACTTTATTTATAAAAAAAAAAAGTCCACATTATATTAACTGATTTATAATATCGGAAAAGTTCATGGGGTGTACGAGCCAAGTGCCAGGGTGCGCTATACCGTTTAGTATAGGCAAACAAGCTGATGAAAAAAAAGGTCGTCCAACCAGAGCTCTATACATGGAGAATTCCGTAGCTAATCGATATCAGATCTGACCTCTCCAACTCTAAAAGGTGCTCAGATTTTTTTTTTCAAGATTTTTAGAATAAAATTTGATGTACTTGTAATTTTTCAAAGCTAACGACATCGTTGATCAAAATTTTTTTATCTGAAAAAAAAAATCTCTAAAATCTAGTATCAGTTCCCAAATTTTTCGTGCCCCAGATCCCCCCCGATTTCTCAATTTAATGACATATATTTGTTCAATAAATTGCAAGTACGGCAAATCATGAGAAATAATCTGGAAAAATTCTTTAAAATCTCGTATCATTTATAAAAATATTTCAGCAACTGCCCACGATGATTTGACTTCGACTTCTGATTTTTTTTTTTCAATTTTTACAATCAAAAGGGATCCAAAAATGATTAAACAACCGTCCTGGCCCACTTTGGGTCTAGGCTTGAAGATTTTCACATCCCGATATTGTATTTTTGAGAATTTTTTCATATTCTAGAATTTCGGCTAACGATGTGCATACACGCTTTGAAAAATTATAAGCGAATCAAATATTGGTAAAATCTAAAAAAAAAAAAAATAAAATCTAAGTGCCCTTTGGAGTTTGAATAACAGAATAAAAATGTACACGCTCTTTTTAACGCTCCGAAGTACTCCGGGGAACTTTGTCATAGAATTCGCTCGGTATGCGTTAACAAAACGAGATCTCTGTTGAATGGGAAAGAGAGAAATAGAGAGTGTATAACTCTCCGTCTTCAACCTCGTTGCCTCCCTCATATTGCATTGACAATGGTGCACGCACATTGCATGCATGCACGAGCAACGAGGTGCAGACTTTTAACCAGGCATCGAGTACACTCATAAAAGCGAGAGAGAGAGAGAGAGAGAGAGAGAGAGAGAGAGAGAGAGAGAGAGAGAGAGAGAGAGAGAGGGATGACGCAACTATGCAGTGACTTCCGCAGGCATATAATAACTGCACTATCGGCGAATACGACACGATTAATAATGCAGCGTGTTACTGATAATCGAATCGCAATAACGTTATCACTCGATTATTACTGCATTTCCCTTTTCAACAATATTATCCCCGTTGGCTTTTTTCTTCCTTCCTCATGGACGAAGCTTTGTTTTTTTTTTTTGAGGGAATTTTTTTTAAATTTCAATCTATCAAAAATTTACCAAAACTGGGATGAAAAAAAACAAGGCTAGGCAAAATTAAAATATCCGCAACTGGAGAACGGATTGAGCTATAGCGCTGTAATTGCACAACCAATTGAAGCAATCAGTTTGCATTATTTTAAAAAAAATTTTTAAACCATCCGTACAGTTGCACGATTTTTTTTTTTTGAACTTTTACATTTTTAATTGACGAAACTGTGATGAATTTATTTTTTTTTTCGAAATTTTTTAGCACTTTAATGGAACTAATTTTTTATATTGAGCGAATTTTTTTTTTTCACACGAACAGAGGTTATCGAAGAGATATATTGGCATTGAACTTTGGGCGAGTGGGTTTTAGATTTTCTGATATTTTGAATTTTTTTTACATTCCATTATTTTATAAAAATTCACATCGTGAATATTATAATGTCTTCTCACGCGCAATACAGCTGTTCTATCGTTCTATTTTAAAGATTATATGCGTGACAGACTGAGCTATATCGAATACGATACCACACGATTAATGACGGGCGCGTGTTAAAAAAAAAAAATTATCGCCAAGTTCTGTGAAATTCGACTACGTTTTGTGGTCCGAGAATTCATTTATCACTCCCATAAAAACGGTCTGTTTTTAATTTAAAAAGAAATAAATTTTAAAAAAGTAAACTAAAGATTTAAAAAAAAATGTCCAATTTCATTCTTCCATCAATTTCTCAATTTTACGAAATTATTTTATGATTTAAACTGCACTCGTCAAATTTTCAATAAAATTATAATGCCCTTTTACAATACTGCGAAGTTACTGAGAGAGTTTAATGTTTGAGATTTTTTTTTAATTAAAAAAAAAAAAGCCCGCAACAATTCTCATCGAGAAATTTCTTCTCAATTCCGTTTCATATATACAAAGCTTTCTCTTCGAGGAAGATGAAAAAAAAAGACCATCGTGCCATGATTCTTTTTTTCTTCACAATTAAGTTTTCCATAATTCACATTGAATATCCATTCGCATAATTTTTTTTCCGCTCTATTTCGAAATGAAATATGTGCGTGCAGTTTTTTTTTTTTGTACCGATAGTTATATAAAATGGAGTATAATATTCCATGAGTTTTAGCTCGGGGCTGATAATTGGCATGTTGGCAAATTGGACGTTCCAGATTTACTGAGGATGGCTCTCCTATATATATATATATATATAAAGCCTTTCTATCCTATCCGTGAATGTTGGATATACAATACGAAGAGTGTCTCTAATATGACACTTTGGGTACCAAAGGACTCTCTCTCTCTCTCTCTCTCTCTCTTGTTCCACTTTGATCCATCTTTACAAGAGACTCGTTATTATTATTAATGACCGTGACTTAGCGATACTAATTAACGATATGCTCGCCCAAACCTCTTTCATTCTCTCTCTCTCTCTCTCTCTCTTCGACCCTTTGATACGAATATCGGAGAGACGACGAAACTGGAGATTCTCTCTGATCGATTTTCATACCAAATTTAACGCCAATTCGAGCTCTTTTGTGATGCTCTTTCTCTTTGCCTTGCGCTATATATTCCCAATTCCCTGCTACAAGACTCTCTGGCCTCGTTCCAATAGCACGGCTTCGACGTTAACGGACCTCTCGTCCATATAGCGTGAGCATTGCAATTACGAACGAGCAAGGAATGAGAGAAAGAGATAATAATAAAAATTAAAAGAAACAAAAATATGAATAAACGAGAATATCGAATTCGTAGCAATTACAGAGCTGCTGCACTCTGTAATTGGTCCATACCGTGTATTGAATATATGTATGTATATATATATAGTTGGTGTGAAATTCGTGGGATAGAATATACGTCAACAAAAAGTCGTGTCGAGTTCTAGCATGGTCGAGTTATCACAGAACTTGAGCTAAATTTATCACAGGCGTTGAAATTTTTTTTTTTTTTCATGTTATTTAATTAGTCGATTTAACGACACGCGACGTGATAAAATATACGCAGCGTTGGACAATATTCGTGGGTGTTGGGAAACGAAATGTTGCTGGTTTTCACAGCTGTTATCTCATAAAAATTATGAGAAGGTCGTGAATTTTGGATATGTTTTTATTTTTGATTTTTTTTTTTTTTTTTTTTGAGAGACTCCATTACATTTATTAAATTTTTTTTCATCATTTGTCGACTAGTTTTATGGACCGTGGCTGTCCGGAAAAGTCTTTTTGGAGGATAATCTTTTTTTTTTTTCACGCCTCTCTCGTTTTAATGAGAAGTGCAAAAATGATTAAAAAATTGTTCAAAGTGCGGTTTTTATTTCAGGAATAAAAATATTAACAATTTAACGAGAAAAGATTTTCAGGGATTCCTACTAATTTGGAGGACAAAAGTATTTTCTAATAATACAACAATGATCATATAACAATTTTTTAATTTTTTAAATTATCAATCGTTTAGCTTGTGAATTAAATTTTTTTTTTATGAAAGGTAACATACATTTGAAAAAATCCTCAATAAATCATCGAAAATTTGATCATCGAGCATTGAAAATGAAAATTTGGCGAAAGTCTCGGAACAAAATCGATGAAACTTCGGTCAATCACGAATCTCCTTATTAAAAAAAATGCGCGTAAGCTCGGACTATTCGCTTGACAGCGCGATAATAGTCACTGCTCGTATTATTATCTCCGAGACTTTAGTCCAGAGGTGTTGGCTTATCTATTTTTTAATTAAATTTTTTTCATTTCTAATCAGCAAGTTTAACGACACTCCGCGTATACACCGCAATATACGGACTAATTCCTGAGCTCGCTTTATACGCGATAAAGAGAGGGTGTGATCGTTAAAGTTCGTTTGTCTCTGTCCTCTGTGAGCATAAAAATAAGAAAAATTGCTCGAATAAAAATTGGTCCAGTCATTCCGGCCATTTTATCTGCAATTTTCTACAAAATTGATTTTGCTTTGAGAAAAGGTTCAGAGGTGTCTCCTTACTATAAATTCAAGTTCATGAGACGCGGAGGGGTTGATCTTCTGCCGCCATCTTGGAAACACACATTTTATCAAATATCTCGTGAACCATGCGTCTTACGACAAAAATAGTGAAAACCTTTTTGGTAGATAATGAAATTTTCGACAACTTTTATTGGAAACTTTTTCCTGTATAGCTAATGGTTTTTGATTTATAGCGCGGCAAACTTTTCCAAAAATTAAAACAATAAAAATGGTGATTTTTGGAAAAGTTTGACGCGTTATAAATTTAAAACCATGCACTGTACAGGAAAAAGTTTCAATTAAAAATTGTAGAAAATTTAATTATCTACAAAAAAGGTTTCCACTATTTTTGTCGTAAGATTCACGGTTCACGAGATAATTGATAAAACGTGTTTTCCAAAATGGCGGCTGAAGCTCGACCTCCCACGTCTCGCCAGCTTAAATTTACACTCAAGAGACACATCCCTGAACCTTTTCCAAAATCAAAATCAATTCTGTAGAAGATTGCACTATAAACCTATTTTTTTTTGGCTAGAATGACTTGCGACTAAATATAGCCATCAGTCGTTTTTTTCCATTTTTCTCGGGTCCTCGCGAATCCGATGGGCGCGTTGTACGACGAATCAAATACACTTTTATCCCATAATACCTTTCGTGCAATCGTGATCGACCAGCCTGCGTAACTATACCCCTACGACTAGCAATTTACCGGTTCACCGACTTGTATTCAACACACGTGTAGCCCCCCGAGAGTACTGTTTGCACATTGCTCCGGGGACTCGCGAATTATACATACGTCGTATTACGCGCTCGTTCAACGAGAATGCCCATAAAATTATCCGAGCCTGTCGACGCACAATTTATATGACTGTGGGCAACATTTTGAGCGTGCATATGTGTAATATGCCACACAAGCCCCGAAATACACTCGAAAGAGGTTATCGAGTCGATCGCGCGGTCTCGTTGCGATACGTTGTAGGAATAATGTACGACGTGAAAGAGAGCAAGAAACGGACGAAAAAAAAGATGAAAAGAAAAAGAAGCGGAGAATATGAGGAGAAAAAAAAAAAAAAGATGGAGCTCGTGACGATGAGTTCGGAGGAGAGGGAAGAAAGAGCTAATGTGTGTGGCTCGAGTTCTCGAAGCTGGCTCGTGTTTGCGAGCAAAACAAATATATAGTATCCGTACAGTAGAATATAGAAGTGTGCCCCTTGAGACTCTAATACGTCCG
Organism: Rhorus exstirpatorius; assembly: GCA_963564615.1. Taxonomy (NCBI): domain Eukaryota; kingdom Metazoa; phylum Arthropoda; class Insecta; order Hymenoptera; family Ichneumonidae; genus Rhorus; species Rhorus exstirpatorius. The sequence goes on from OY751320.1 coordinate 30,847,226, forward strand.
TTGGCCTCACCTAAAACTCTTTAAAAAAAAATAACAAAAAAAAAAGAACTGTCTACCGATACTCCGGAAATATTCTTTTTCTGCTTGGGACCATGTATAATGTGTGTAATACACAGGGACACCACACGTAACTTGAGAAATTTTTAGAAGCGGAAGTTGACGAGGAAGTGGTCCACAAGCCAAGTATCGTTGCTTTTCTCCACATAAAATGTACACCGCACGAAAAGTTGGATGGTATGCGCGTTTGTGTTTAACAAAGTGGAAAAGGGCACACAGTCCTCATTGAGACCGAAACTACAGAGTCCGTATGCCAAGCTCTCGTCTTTTTCTATTTTTCCTCTCAATGTATATTTCCTTTGGCTTCCCACTCGGTCCGCCATTGTGGCTCCTTTAGTTACCTCGAGTAAAAAGCTATTAGCACGAAAAATTTTGTTCACGATTAAGTCAGCCCCGGGTAATCATGGAGCGAAGAAATTGATCGATAGGTTGAACAAACTGATAGATATGTTAAATTTCATTGACTTTTGGCAAACAAGCTCGTCCCGTGACTCTGACTCTCGGGAGTTTCATTTTTTTCCTACGGCTTAAACGGTTCAAGCTTATGCGGTTCGGCAATGGAGCGGCAAATTACACCGAACAGAAGTCAAACAGATAGAAAAAGGAGACACGTTGAGCGTTCAAATTGTAATTGGAAAATGAGATTTAACTCGGGCTGTCTCTCTGCGTTGAATCAAAGCAGCTTCGAATAAAATGGCAAAACGAGCGTGAACAGTGCAACGAAAACGAGGGGCTATGCACTTTGATTTTGAGTGTACGGGTGACTTACAACTTCCAAAGACTTCTAAAAACTTCCAAAGACTTCAAAGAATTCCAAAGACTTCCAAAAACTTCTGAAAACTTCCAAAGACTTCCAAAGACTTCTAAAGACTTCTAAAGACTACCAGTTGCGTAATGAGGAATTCTGCGAATTTTAACCGAAGACTTCCAAAGACTTCTGAAGACTTCCAAACACTTCTGAAGACTTTCAAAGACTTCAAAAGACTTCCAAAGACTTCCAAAAACTTCTAAAGACTTCTAAAGACTACCAGTTGCGTATTATAAGAAATTCTGCGAATTTTAACCGAAGACTTCCAAAGACTTCTGAAGACTTTCAAAGACTTCAAATGACTTCCAAAGACTTCCAAAAACTTCTAAAGACTTCTAAAGACTACCAGTTGCGTATTATGAGGAATTCTTCAAATTCTAACCTAAAACTTCCAAAGACTTCTAAAGACTACCAGTCGCGTATTATGAGGAATTCTTCAAATTCTAACCTAAAACTTCCAAAGACTTCCAAGACCAGTGTTACATAGGACTTCCCAAGTGAAGAATGCCTCGAACGAAAAGGTGAAGGCACGAACAAAAAATATGAAAGAGACCGTGTGTGTGTGTGTATATATGTGGGGGCAAGCTGGCATAGTCTTTTTCCCGTCTCTCGAGATGCTTGAGCAACTTGCCATTAGCATATCGAACTTTGGTTCGAGCCAGAATGTCTGCCCTCTTTAAACGACGATAATACATTCATTTTCACGAGAGTTTCCACATCGTAAAACGGAAGAACAGGCGGTCAGTCAGTGAGAGAAGGAAGTAGGAAACGAAATGTGAGAATGACATAGGTGTGTAACGAGCGCGTGATGTATGATGCGCAACGAAGATGAGCCGAGAACAGGAAACGCCTGTCTCGGCGAATGAAGCCTCGATCGAAGGGACAGAGGAAGCGGAAGTAGAATGAGGAATTAAAATCGTTTCTCCCTGATGCTGTGTGCGTCCTCTTTTGTGATGCGGAAAACCGGCCACGGGAAGTTCATTGCTTTTGCGGTTGAAGAGGATATAAGGAGGAGGAGGAGAAGGAGAAAGAAGGAAAGTTAGGGAGGAGTGATGAACAAGGGAACGGGAGATGGGAGAGTTGAGACTGTTGGAACGAAGCTGCCAAGTTGGTTGAAGACAAAGCTCCAGTGGCGAAGGAGCGAGACAAAATTATGTTGGCTCTTGTGGTCTGTGTGTGCGCACGAGAAGGAACGAGAAGGAAAAAGAGTTGAATGTGCACCGGTATGGAAAAGAAGAGGAAGAGAGTAGGCAGCGGCAGAAACTTGTATCTGCTACGATGCGGACGTTGCCGTATAGCATGAAAACCCCCGACGTTAAGCCCCGTAAAGAAACGACCGCGGTATGAGAACGTTCCCACTCCCACGACACCGAGTACTCCTTTCCTGCCTCGTATCATAACGCATAAACCTATCTTCTCTCTCTCTCTCTCTCTTTCTCGTGGAGCAAGAATTACTACACGTGAGACGTAATTTTCTGTTATACATTATAAATCAAACTGGGAGTTACAGTGTACCGCATAACGCGGCAATTCTTTCCATCTTGTGCCCTTCTGTTCCTTTGTTTTTATTTCTCGAATTTCTCGCTCCCGGTGCATTGTTACACCAGTGGCGCGAGTATAGCTCGCACCATCGGGCCTCTAACAGATCTGGGGTGAATGAACCCCGCGATGAACCGAGTGATTAATGAAATTTCGTATCGACCCAAAAGTTAGATGGGACAATTCAAACTTCGCAGTGAATAAGCCCAGATTCAACTTAAACTGGGAACAGAGTTGCCAGCCGCGAATACCTTTAGATTTGATTTATTGATCGAGAAATAATGTAAATATATCATGTGATCGAGCTGGACGTTGCACATTAGTCTCGAAGTCTCGAATTATTGATTAGCAACGATGTAACCGATCAGCCGATGGGCCTTTGCTAAGAGTATCGGAGTAATTCATTGGAAATTTTGAGTTTTTATCAATATCAAAGTGTCTGATCCTACTATTTCCTTATTTTTCAATTACAATTTCCTATTTCTATTGAAATTATATTAATTATCAAAATGAATTAAGAGTTACGTAAGCATATTACGAAACTTGTAAAAGTTTTGAGGTTAGGCGAGTCGAAACGATTGAACGGTGTCAAATGGATGACGAAAATTTTAAATTACTCATAAAGTTATTTTCAAAAGTGCTAAAAGACATCTGCACAGTTATCATAAATTCCTATGACTACTTTTACGTGCTGTCAGATTTTATAGCTTTCCCCAAAAGTTTTGTTGCTCAAACAATCGATCGCAAGATTAGTCTGCCGCGAGGACTACCTTGAAATAAATAACTGCATAAATTTACAAAATATAGATACGTGTACTAAAAACAAAGGTAGCATTTTATGATAATAATGTAATATTTTTGATCCGCCAGAGCTTTAATGAAGTGTCTGGGTTTTTTTTTAAGCAAAACATTTCATGTTTATTGCATAATTTCTGGTAGGCTAGTAGAGTATCGAGGTTGGGGCTTTGATTTCGTAACTTGGTCACTCAATTGCCTATCTAAACATTGCCAGTTAAAGTTTTTCTTTTTCCCCTACAAAAGATTTCCATTTTTCTATTTTCCAAACAAGTTCTTTTTGTCCGTAGCTTTGTTAGTATTTTTATCGTTATCTTTTTCTCGTTTTGTTAAGTAATTAATTGCACAGGGTAGACGTACCAGTTGTGGCCATTGTACCGTTTGTTGCCACTCCGCATTTCCCTCGAATTTTTTTTAAAGTTTCTACTAATTTATTTCAACGAAATATGACGAAATGTGTCAACGCTGAGCGATTTGCGTAGTTTTCTTGTACGGTTTCTCATATCTAAAGTCATTCCGCCCCATTAAAAATTTATACTTTATCAGTTGAAGCACATTTTTCGGGTTATAATTACGAAAAACTGATATCTCAGCTAAAATTCCTGAAAAATACGTGGTGGCCAAAAGTGGCACATTCAAAATTCTGCGATTGTTCTATTTGTGGCCAGCTTATGGCCAATCCCAATTCAAAGCTTGGTGACCACGACACTGGTACTTCGGATGACCAAAAGTAGTACAATTGTGGCCACAAATGGTAAAAATGACAGCTATACAAGATAATTTTCCATTTTCTTATTTATCATGAACAGAAAAGGTTTCAAATGATAACAATTCGTTTCTGTGTAACTTTTAGGTTACATCGATCACTTTTTCAATTCTGCATTTGCATTAATGTGAACACTGTTCGTAAATGAATGTTCGCGAAAAATGCTCAAAGTGGCCACAACTGGTCTATCCTAACTTCGGCACTATGCGGTCAAAACAACATCTGCCAACTTTTTTTTTTTCGTCTGTTCTCCGTCATTGAGCTTTCGTCTGTGTTTGAGGCACGTTTTTGTCTTCCATGGTGCATGTGTCAGGTATTTTATTGTTCGTATCAAATGGTCGAGCGCTTCGAGGCAGTCAGTTTGGCCCGATAGGTCCAGGACCTCTGTTTTTCCTTGAGCAAGTATGATCAATCGGATATCCGCTCGGATTGCTGAATAATTTTTTTCAGTCCTTCTATTCTATATTGGCTGTTACTGAATTCCCGCTCAAGTGTTAAGCCCCCAGCTCAATCGATCCTGCACATGAACGAAGACCGAGTCCGCGTTTCTCGGCTATTATTATTTTACAAAGGCATATCTGGAATGAGCTAGAGACTCGGATAACTGTACAATGGGGCAATATGGTGTCGTGTGTGTGTGTGTGTGTGTGTGTGTGTGTGTGTGTGTAAGTGAGCGAAGAGCTTTTACGTTGGGTCTGTATGCCGGTAATATGGGATACAAACCTGAGGCACGTATCGGAGATTCAGCCAAGCCCACACGATCAGAGAGAGCTCGGCTATATAATGCTCGTTTGAATTTGCATTGTCGAAGTCTAGGCGAGTCTCTAACACATGAAGAGTGGTAATGTCAAATATAAACGATTGCATTGTAGAAGCAGAGACTGAGAATGAGTTAGAGTGTAGAATGAGAGAATCAGGCAAAACGGGCATCCGAGTGATTCTCTCGTATAGATATGCCGCAGAAACCATACAGTGAGAATTATACCTCGTTGCTATATCGCATGGTATGAAAACGTGCTCTGCTCGAGATACGTATCGGAGCTTAGAGCCTCGGTATATCATATATATACATACATACATACATACATACATACATACATACATACATACATACATACATACATACATACATACATACATACATACATACATACATACATACATACATACATACATACATACATACATACATACATACATACATACATACATACATACATACATACATACATACATACATACATACATACATACATACATACATACATACATATATATATATATATATATATATATGTATGTATGTATGTATATATATAAATGGATTAGGCAATTCCGAGACAAATATTGGCAGATCGCACGGTCAATATGGGTGTACATCGTGAAATATCGCGAGTTTGTTTCGTAAACATACGATATCGACGTTGGTACTAACATATTTGCTCTTTTGATAGTTACAAGCGATTTTTAACTATATACTCCAGCTGGTTATCTCCGTAGCAACGCTTCCTTCTTTCACTTCGATATCTTTCTCGATTGCTGCTATAAACAGGCAGGAAGAGAGAGAGAGAGAGAGAGAGAGAGAGAGAGAGAGAGAGAGAGAGAGAGAGAGAGAGAGAGAGAGAGAGAGAGAGAGAGAGAGAGAGAGAGAGAGAGAGAGACCCGATAAAGTAGACCTTGCGTTTTTGACGATATTCTTTCAACAATGAACTTACTCTTCCAACGAAGAAACGACGATAACACTTGGCCGTGTCATCCTGATCGATTCGTGGCTGCCAGGCCGGCTGTGCCGGAAGTAAAGCTCTACCAGCTGAGTCGAGGGTGTGCCGATGATCGGTACCGTTGACCCAGTATCCCGGTGGTGTCACAACCATCGGTGGCTGCTGCTGACTCGGCGGTAAACCGTTTCCACCCCCAGTTCCGCTTGTACCTGTGCTCGATGCGACCAGTTGCAGCGCTGCCTCCATGAGGGCACGACCGAGCGGTGCATCGCCGACCGGCGAGGGCGATGGACTCGGTGTAAGAGTCTGCGAACCCGGACTCGATGCCTGCTGATGCTGCTGCTGCTGCTGTTGTCTCTCGTCTCTCGAAGTCTGCGTGATTAACGGAAACAAAAACAAAAAAAAAATGCGGATATAGATTTGGATTTGGCGAAGAGAATAATTTTGGAATTTTGTAAAAAATTTTATCTCCGGAAAATCATAGCGCGATATCGTTCTAATTGGGACCTCTGCGTATAAAATTTTTAACAACTGCAAGAATGATTCTTGGTGAATGTTTCATTCATTGGGAATGATCGTTCCTAATTGGTCATCAACTCTTTGGTTCCGCTGTTTACTGTGTCATGTAAAAAAAAAAAAAATCTCATTGACTCATTGACCTCCGAGCAATGATGTGAACATCCCAATAGCTGGACGTGAACCCTTAGCTGGACTTTAAAATAAGATGTTCAGCCACTGGTACAAGTCGAGCTATGGGGACGTTCAACCTTATTGGTATTATCATCAAACGAGGCTCGGACCCTCGATCGTGGAGCAGGTGGTAACTCTTTAACGAGTGTTTCGTGTGGATTTTGACGGACCCGCAGCGTGTTCTGCAGGCCAACGGTTCTAACACCGGGCGTTAATAATAATTGTCAGGGTATGAGAGGTATATGGCGTTTTAGCAGGTGGAAAAAAACTCACCACCGGAGCTATGCCATCAGCATGTTTCCTCGAATAATGTAAATATAAATATGTATATCGACGAGGAGCAGTTGGGAAAGTAAATTTGGAACGCGTCGACTGTCGTTGCCGGCAATTGTCATGTATCAAAGATTCTGAGAGCCCGGACCTTATAATCCCGTGGCAAAGTTCCATTACACGGAATAATGCTCGAACGTAATGGATTCTAAGAGGAATTCGTGGCAACTCCGATGTGACTTTCGTGAGTCCGTGTGACTTCATTTCTACAATTAGACGCGAAGCACCAATTTATTTGCTCTCATTTTCAACGTTTGCCCATACGCTCCATCTTCCTCTTTCTCGATCTCTCCTTCTGTATCTCTTGGAGCTAAAAATAATACATCGGAGCGCTCTCTCTCTCTCTCTCGAACGATCGAACCGATGGAACGTACGAGTCTTACGACTTTTTATGTTCTCCAGTTTGCATTCTTTCTTTTTCTTACCATCTAGCATATCCTATATATTCCAAATATATCGAGTTCTGACAAGCAAACAGACATGATCCATATAAGATTCAACGCATAGACTCGCATGGTGTTAGGCCCTTTTGTTTGCCAGCATTTGATGCTCTCGTTGCTGTATAGACTGGCCGGGAAGCGTCGTGTGAGAAAGCCAACGCTTCCTGAAACGTTGCAAGCAACACACACACAGCTCTCATCCCGTCAAGTTATATTTGGCAGTGAGTGAAACCGCGGAGAGACAGAGCGCGTCTTTCACCATCTTTTTCGTTTTTTTTTTTTTTTTTTTTTCTTCAAATTTTATTCCTGGCTTTCCTTTTCTTTTTTTTTTTTGTGACTCCATGCGTTCGTTTTCGACTCTCTGGCCTCTACGACGTTCTAGCTCTCGCGAGCACTCCTCTCGAATTTAGAGAACACTTAAATTAGTGAATGATCGCGGAGGGTGCGCACGGTAGAGAGAAATAAGATCGCTCGAATCTGACGCTATATATATGCACTTTCCCGGCATTTCTAGCCAAGAATCTCTCTCTCTCTCTCTATCTCCGCGGCGACACATTTTGCTCTATCCGTGTGCGTTTCTCGGGGTCATGGAAATTCTGAATTTTTCAAGAGTCTCATCACCGTCATTCGGTAAAATTCGTGAGCCTCCCTTTTTTCGGAGCTCCAACCCCAGAAATTCTCAAGACCTCGCTTTTTTTTTTCACTTGCTTTTCATCCCCAAGGTTCGCCATCGTTCATTATCCATGCAATGTATATGCACTATTTGCGGTTTGTTCATTCTTTGGATCTTTGCAAAAAAAAAAAAAAAAAAAAAATGCACACAGCAGCGTTGAAGGAAAAATATTAAGCGACCTTGGTATGTTTTCATGGTACGTAAGAGAGCTTCGAGGCTTCATCCCCCTCTGTCATACCAAGCGTTGCAACCCACGACCTACCCTATAAAAGGCTTTATGGCAGGACAACTCAAGAATGTACAGTTTCATCCAGATTTAATTTTTTTTAAAACTGACGCGATTCTTCTTGACAATATGGAAAATGAAAATATCCAAGATTAGAAAAATTGAGGTATCTTATACGTATCTCGATAACACACGTTTCACTCTCCTTAGTGCCACACCCATTCAATATGTCATATACCGATTGGAACGAAAATTTCATCATTCGCGCGGATCAAGATACGCTTCACATAAATCCATCCGCGATTCATTTATTCTTCACGAGAATAAAATCGATAAATAAAATTTGAAAAAAAAAAAAAGTTACGAGACACTTTTTTTTTCTGTTATCTTTCGTTTCGCATCACAAATATATCCCGACGAGTTTGAATCGTCCTGTATGGACTTGACGGTATTCTTGCTCGCTTTATACGTTCCGCTGGTAAGCGCAGAGGAAGACACTTTAATCGCAATACAAATATTTAAACACTCCGAGCACCGCAGAGGCACGATCCACTCTGATGGAAAACACGAGGCTCTGTCACGAGCAAAATGAGGACATTTCACAGGTGGCAAGAGACGTTATAGACGGCCCGAAGAGCAGAGAAAACTTTTGCAGAAAAGTTTGCAAATCGTTGATGCGGCCAATGGGAAAACTCCCGATGTACAAAGAAATTATAATTAAGTCTCGTTGAATCGCGTTGGCATAAATTATTTATCCTCAAAGAGTAATTATAATTCGAGTTGATGAAACTATGAATGGCGCAAGACACAGAAGATGAGGTTATTACGAGTTTGAGCATGACATTATATAAATAGAATATTGCATTAACAATAGTCAGCGAATAATTTTCCAATGTGCAATAGTGCAATTCAATTTTTCCTTCTCTCAGAGACCGATGTATCGTTGAATTGGACTCGCTTGTAGGTAGAAATCTCTCGAGGCAAAAGTAGGAAATATCAGCAAACACGTTTCTCTCGTTCCTATGCAATTTATTATGCATTTTCTTGTTATTTTTTTTCTCTCTGGATGTCTCGGCAAATATTGAGACACTGATTAATGCAGTCAGCGTCTATAACGTGTGAGAATGAGCGTGGTTCGAGGCAAATTTTTTCAGTCCAAACTTTCAAAAAAAACGAAAAACAGAATGACTCGATCAATGCCTTTGCCAGTTGATTACGATAAAAAAAAATCGAGTATTACGTAAATTAGAGGTTATATTTGCGCTATAATATTGGTTATTCGATCCTATCCAATATTTTCTGGGCATCCTTTTAAAACCGAGACAACACACACGCGGCGATTCAATTTTCTTCGCATCGAGGTGTATATATATATAATAAAGGCGCCGCGCTGGCTCTCCGTTCGATAGCCTCGAGAGTGGAGCAATTCATTTTCTTCTTCGAAGATATATTAAGCTGTACATATACATCCAACGAAGTATGTATTCCGAGAGCCGGCGGGTAAATATTGAGACGTTTCTCTTCTCGGCTCTCATCCGCAAACTCGATGTGACACGCACACACACACAAACTTTCGTTGATGGCTTATATTTCAATGTATCCGTCGTTGAATGTCATTTTTACATTCTTATTAATCATAGTGGACGACCATGAATCTCCTATTTTGTTCATACCGGCGTATTCCCGTTAAGAGGAGGTCAAACTAATCATAAAATGAAAATTTGTTATTAGTTCAGACACTCCATCAATGGAATCTTTTGCTTGGATCTTAGTCCGTATCATATAATTTCCCATTGTCGCCGGTGTGGGTCTACCAATTGACAAACACAATGGTCAAAGGACGCAGGTACGACTGCCTTTATCCCCATTTAGACCACCGATCGAACAGGCCTCCCTCTTTACAGCGAGGAACAAATGGGCCCCCCAGTGCTGGTTCCCATTGAGAAATCAGAAATACAAGGGGTGCTGTATCGAATCGGGGTCTTCAGTTGCTCATAATGGAACGGCACTTATTCTCATGATTGCTTATATACAATCAATTGTGAACCATGAGGTTCGTTGTCCGTGCTATAATGCTTTCGAATATTTCTCTCTCTTCGATTCCTCATATACAGTGAACTATTTTGAGCAAACGATTCTTATAATGGATTGGTCCAAATTGGACCAAATGTTACGGAAAGTCCTATTTGGAGCAACTATCCATTCTGCAGTTGCAAACGATTCTTTGTCTTCATTCTACAGCCCGAATTCTGATAACCAAAAATTCTCCATCGAATGCCCATGACGACTGAAACAAAAGTGGAAAGAAAACCCCAATCTTATTGTATCCAATTCGATTTCTCTTGCTCAGTGGACGCGCCATTCCATTTTGTTGTTTTTTTCTTCATCCGTTACATAATACCGGGGTGAAGCTCATCGACCCCGAGGTATTAATCCCAGAGCCGGAGATCTCGGGGGAGTTTTAAACGAGCTTGCGATACAGCCATCCCCGCTTTATTCGTTCGTCGTTTCGTTGGGACGAGGTTTGTGTGCATATACATATACAGATATCGCGAGAATAGGCCCTGAGAGGGAGATTGCGAGATTCCGGATGGTCTATCTCTCGATCCGTTTCTCTCGCACTCTGTTCCGCACACACACACGTCTTTGCCATGTATCTCTCTTTTGCTCTTGGGTACTCTCGATGATGCTCTCCTCCGCTGATGGTTATACGAGAGGAGACACAGCGGTGAAGGAGCGCGGGAGAGACAAAAAGGGACGAAACGATAGAGCGAAACCGAGCGTAAGAGAGTGCCCCGGAGCGTAGAACTCTGTGCACGAAGTGACTCATCGAGTGGTAAGGCACTGTGTAGGCGTAGGAAACGACCACGACCACGACGACGACGACGACGACGATCGGACGTGCAAGAGAAGATCTTGCACGACTCTCTTTCTTCCCTTCGGTGCGCGAGGGTTTTGCCATCTCTCATTCGAATGTATCCAAGCTTAGATATATTTGCGAGTAACAATAACAATCACATGAAAGTTATTTATGTTCAGGAATTAGTCGCCTTTCTTGAATAACAAGAAAATTGAAGATTTATAGACAGACCTCGTAGGAATGGAGCAATGTACACGGTTCAAGTTATAACATTTCCATTGATCTTTTCACAAGTCAGGTCTTCCATTCAATTTGATCTTCATCTATTCCAAATTCCATCCGATCGTACAACCTGCTTGTCCTGGTCTACCAGGTGCAGGCAAAAGCGAAAGAACTACATAATTGTATCCCAAGCCAGCAGTCATTTGCGAAGTAAAACCTACAACGCAACCTCCAAATTTTAAACCAGGGGGGGGCTAGCCACCAGCTGGACCGTTCCTGGCTAGGGTAGCTAAGCTAGGAATGAGATACATTGGGGATGCGCTATTCAGCCCCTAGACAGTTTTGATTATCCACGGGCTAGATATCGCAATGTTACACACGTGCAGCTAAGGGCTAGACAATATTCGTAGTTCAACCTCGCCCGCAGTGTGACTGAGAAAACTTTCCAGTCGTTACACTGAAAAAAAAGTTTCCCGATTCGAGCCATAATTATTATTGCTTCAGCCATATTATATGGGAAAATACGCTACCGCCATACCATCTAGGTAATAAAGCCATACAAATATGACTGACACAATATCGTTGGCGTAAGCATACCACTATGTCATGACAGACATATACCCAATAGCTCCGCGAATCTGACAAGTATCTCTATTTCAGCAATACCATAGTATGGTTGAGTTCACCATCACGAGTTATGCGTATGCCAACCATACTAGTATAGCTGTCTTATAAACGCTAGCATACGAGGTAGACGAACACCAGCCATACTATAGCCGAAGCAAACATATACAATGTTGTTTCGTAGATAGCAGTTTTGTCAGTGTAGGCAGAATTCTTTGTATACCAACAATACTAGTAGAGCTGTTTTATAAACGCTAGAATACGAGGTAGACGTACCAGCTATACTACCAAAAGAATATGGCTGAATTATAAATTCATTTTACACTTACAGAATATTGTACCTACCTATACTCGTATAGGTAAGTATATATAGTAGGGGATATTCGGGTCACAGTAAAAATTCAGCCAATATGTTTCATAATCATGAATATTTATTTTAATCATCTGTTATCGATAATGATATTCATACATAAATATTTTGCAAAAGAGACTTGATTTTTAGAGCTAATGAAACACACCTGGAAGTTTGAGAGAATCCATGGCCCGGAGACATATGATACTCTCCTTGCAGGAAAATGACAGTTGACCTAACCTACAAAAATTCGCTTGTTATACGATTGGCGTTTATATAACAGGAAAAATAGTCCTTTTTTTTTACATATTCCGTAGATAAGTGAGAACAGACTTACCTTCAAATGTTGGTATAATCTCATCAAGATTCCGTTCGTTCAGTTTCTTCTTCACAAACTCGTTCATTATCAAATTTTGCATAGCGAGGTCTCGTTTTCGCGCGAGGCAGAGGCATAGACACCACGCGTTAACAGATTACTGTAGGTGTTCCAAAAACGTAGTATAGTTGCGCGAGCCATATTAGTATAGCTATGTGTCACAACGTTATTCTCGCAGCCATACTATATGGTTGAAATAGCTAGGCATGTAAAAATCAGCTACTACAGCTGTTTGAACAATACAGTGTAGTTTCGCGAGCTATGTTAGTATGGCTGATTTACAAAAACGATAAATTTCCAGCTATTTATAATGACTAAGCTAGCCAGACGATTGAGTGTCGTCCACAAAGGCGCAGTATAGGCGCCGTAGACAAAACTGCTTTGCCTTCACCAGCGATATTATTGTTGAATTAGAAATACTTCACTAGTCATATTTGTATGAACTTTACGGCAATCGGGATTTTCTAAAAGGGCTACTGCATTTTCTGTGTGGGCAATATTTTTTCACCAGTATACCTATAACTGGCCAACAATAACAGTATTATTGTAAATCCCGAACCGATTTTTTCAGTGTATACCCGATACCGATGAGTCTCCAAACTTCCACATGGTTTGTTCACTTTTCAAGAATCATGCGTCCGGGAATCGGACAGGTAGGAATAATAATAGCTGTGCGGAACATGCTGGCATAACTTTAAGGATCCTAGCTCAGGGATCATTTTTCTCGCATACAGGCGCTTCTCGGGTAACTTAAATAAACGAGAGAGACACGGCAGAGGAAGGCGAGATTGTGGAGACTTTTTTTTTTCGCTTGCATAGGAAGAGAAGAGACTCTGCTGTAGCGTCACAGCCATCAGGAAGAGGCGCAGTCAGTCGGTCCTGGTGCGTGGGTTTCATATGCAAAACACTCTCTCTCCCTTCCTCCGCGAGTGTACAAAACGTCAGCCGAGCTTGAACCGCGCGTCCCTTCTATCATTCTCAAATTTCAGGATACCCGGGCGCTGGGTAGACGAACGACACGACGAGCCAGGGAACTTTGAAACGCGATAGGACAGACGGAGTCTATATATGGTTGTGTGTATATATATATGAATGAGAGCGAGAACGAATAAACGTGGATGGAGAATGAAAAGAGGATGGTCTTTTTCTTTTTCTTTTTAATTCAAAACCATCCCAATTTTTATATATCCTACGGCGAGAGAAGGCTATAGCGTATATTATACTTCGTTGATGGTATTGGTATACGCAGACGGGGAAAAAAAAAATATGTCTGCCACAATTGAATTTAATAAAGCCGGTCGTCGCGAAGCCCGAGAGGAAATTGGCAAGAGAAAAAGGGGGGGAAAAAAACAAACAAAAGGTACATATATACTGCATGCAAGAAGCGTAGATACGGAGCGAGAGGAAAAGAATTAAACGAAATAAAGCTGGTAGGAAAAGGTAGAAACCGATGGGCAGTGTTCTCTCCTTCCAACTTTATCGTCCGACCAACTGAATTCAATAATTCCAGAGAAAGCCCGAGAAAAAAGTTCAACGAGCGTAGGAAAAAAAAAAGTCTCAAACAGGAAGAGTAAACGCGTTGCGAAGAGAGAAAAAAAAATCATTTTTTTTTTTTTTTGGCTTCTCTCCCTTCCATTGAAACGCTATACGTCGTCCCGAGACAGTCCGGGACGATGAGATTTCCCGGTGAATCAGCCCCGTCGTACACGCGTCCCCGTGAGTGTGCACGACTCGCTCTGCTCTCGGACCCCCCCCGTGCGTGTCGTGCATGGGGTGTGCATTTGCGAGCCACGAGACTTCTCAGAGACTTCCGGAATAAACGCCTCGAGAGTTTGAAGGGTTAGAAAACCGTAATACCTCGTATGCGGCTGTGTTCGAGACACCATGAGAGCGCGGGGGTAAAAAAAAAACATCGAGGTTAACAGGGTGCGAGTGAGACGAATCGGGGAGCAAACCTAGGAGACAGGAAGAAGTAGGGAAACGAGTAGATCCGTTAAATAAGATGATAATGTTTATAATTTTCGTTACAATCATAAATATTGCCAGTGACCACAGTTATGTGACGTTTTGATTCGTTGCATACTGGACAATGTGTAACGAGACCTTAATTTTCGCGAACAAACTTGATGGAATTGTGACCAGCGGGACATTTATCCAACCAGGATTTTAAGAGATATTTGAAAAACAAAAACAAAACATTTTAAGCAAAACATACTGAGACTTTTTTCCTTCAATGGACGGCAATAACTCTTGTCTGCGGGATAAAAAAAAAACGCGGGGAATGGAAAATACTGAAGACGGAAACGACTAGACAGGAGGGTTGGCAAAGAAAAAGATTGTTTCGGAGTATGAGAGAGAGAGACTGAGAGAGAAGAGGAAGGAGTGAAAGAGGTAAACGAGCTGCAGCCAAGCTTGCGTATTAATAACGCAACTGGCGAGAGGGAGTCGGTAGCCTGGGACGAATGAAGAGAAAGATGCTAATGCTGCGATGCTGGTAGAGAGAATGGCTATAAGAGTACCAAAGAGAGAGAGAGAGAGAGAGAGAGAGAGAGAGAGAAAACGAAGGGGTGCATACAGACGAGACCGGAGAGAGAAAGCTAAGGAGCAAGAGTGGTAGATCAACGAGGAAGTGAGACAGGGCGTTTCTTTTTAACCCTTGACAAACCTGATGCAGGGTTGGCGTGTACGACGCGAGAGCGTTTGTATGCCAAGTCTTTCCAGTATTATGTTCACTCGACCCCCAGGCGAAACGAATAGCGTATATAAAAAAAAAATCGTGGAACACTCGTATATATACCGTGTACTTTATCTCACTGCTTCTCCTCGATGGAACGTCGTCGTTGTCACAGAGAGCAACGTATCTCTACCTGTGCCCATAGTCCTTATTACTATTCCCGTGCGTAAACATTCATCGAAAGTCCGTTGGTGCCCGCAAGGGAACAATGTACACCAGGATGAACCGCATGGTTTACCTTGGACAACGTCATACACCCAAATGCAGCAAACCTTGGGATAGATGAGGGAATAGATAGGGAATTTATTAAGAGAGAGAGAGACAAAGAGAAAAAAAGATGGGGAACAACGAAACACGAAGCATTGACATATAAGACCGTGTGTGTCGTTCACTATACGGACTCTCTTGTGAATCCACGGAACTGAGCAAGAGACTGGGAGATTAGGAAAAAGGGTTGAAGAGAAGGTATGGCAGAGGATTGCAATTACATATGAGAGTGTATATAAACTCTCTACGGTATACGATGATTCGAATCTCCATGCGCGGAGCCAAAATAAAAGCTACCGGTATGTAATTCCACGGGAAAACTGAGAATCCCTATCCGTCCCCCGTCTCGTCGACGATGAGAGTCTGAAGGCTTATACTATACAGGGTGTCCAATAGGAAGGTGTGAAAACTAATAAATTGGTATTTTGCAATAAATAAAGGAACCAGATCAGTGGAATTTTTTTTTTAATAGAAGAGAGTTGTCATTTTTATTTTATGTCAATTTATTACAAAAAAACGATGTTTCCATAGAAAAAATTATATATTTAAGCAAATGCTAAAAAAAATGTCAAAATCAATGATAAATATTTTCAAAATGTGAGCCATTTGAATCACCACAGTACTCTAATCGCTTTTTAAAACTATCAAAAACGTGTTCTATAGTTTCATTTGAAATGCCATCGACAGTCTTCCTTATTCCTTTGACCAAATCATCTACAGTTTTTGGGTTGTTTTCATAACAGTGATCTTCCCGAGCAGAAATTTAATCAGGGAGAAATCCGGCCCTGATCAGGTTGCCACAATACTAAATCCGGCCCGGATCAGGCTAAATAACTCCGGCCCTGATCAGGGGTGTAACGCATTGGTAAATTCGGCCCTGATCAGGCGCCTCGTTCGGCCCTGATCAGGCGCTTCATCCGGCCCTGATAAAACGCCTTATCTGAACCTGATAAAGCCCGAGTAGAAATTTCGTCCGGCTATAGATATAATTATTTTTAAATTAGCAATTAGGAATGATCGATGAATGAATTTGAAGCTGTTACATTCCATTATTTTTGAAAACCCTGTAAATTAAAAAAAAAAAAAAAGTCATTGACCGGGATTTGATCCCACTACCCTCCAATCGACGAATTCAGCACTTTCGATTCTTAAATAATCATTTTTAAAAAAAATTAAAACTTTGGAGATTATTTTTTTTTACGAGTGTTTCCGGTTTCATAGTCCGGACGTTTTTCCGTCGAAATTAATTTTGAGCCTACCTAAGATTTTACCTGAGACCTACCTAACGACTGACACGTTACCACTACGCTATTAGTTCCTTATTATTTTCTTGTATTTAAATGACATTAGTATATGAGTTCTGATGAAAAGTCGCTGTCTCAACGGGCTGGATAGAACAACGTGACTGCGTAAACACAATAATACACAGTAATTTTTGACATAAATAAGGCACTACGGATCAGGCATGCCTTATCGATACGTGATCAGACCCTTATCTGACACAAATAAGGCACGCCAGATCAGGCGTGCCTTTTTAATACCTGATCAGGTCCATATTTGACATAAATAAGGCACGCCGGATCAGGCACGCCTTATTCATACCTGCTCAGGCCCTTATCTGACACAAATTAGACACGCCGGATCAGGCGTGTCTTCTTAATACCTGATCAGGTTCATATTTGACATAAATAAGGCACGCCTGATCAGGCACGCCTTATTCATACCTGCTCAGGCCCTTATCTGACACAAATTAGGCACGCCGGATCAGGCACGCCTTATTGGTACCTAATCAGGCCCTTATCTGGCATTAATAAGGCACGCCGGATCAGGCACCCCTTATTGATACCTGATCAGGCCCTTATCTGGCATTAATAAGGCACGCCGGATCAGGCACCCCTTATTCAGGCTGCCTGATGAATCATCAGGCAGCCTGAATGAATTTCTGCTCGGGTTTAATATAACCCCACAAAAAATAATCACAAGGATTGAGATCGGGTGAATAAGGGGGCCATTCCATCCCTGTTCGTGTAAATCGAGGATATCCAAGGCCGATAACTCGATCACCATAAACTTTATTGATGGTTTCGAAAACTTCTTGTGTTCGATGAGGTGCTGCTCCGTCTTGCATAAAGTAATAATTCTTAACGAGATGTTTTTTCTTTGCATAGTGAAAGTATTGTGTCTCCAACATCTCTTTATAGCTCTGCCCGGTAACGGTAGATTCAAAGAAATGCAGGTAGATCCCTTTTATTGAGACAGCTGCCCATACGGATACTTTTACAGGATGTACTTTTTACAGGAATAACTTTTTCTTCGATAGTTAGCTCACTCATTTTTAAGAAGACTGCCCGCTTTCTACCACAGCTAGAATATAACTGACAGGTCTCAGGTACAAATTTCTGAAACGCAGGGTTCCTTACAATGTTAGAGAGGGAGGGGAGATTCGATTAGTTTTCACACATTCCCATTGGACACCCTGTATATACAGTCGTGCCCGGGGGTATGATGCAATGCGAATAATCCTCGAACAAACGCGATGGCAAGACGAGGAATGATGAAGAATCTTGAGGAGGAGGAAGAATATGTACACGCACCGTAGCGTTTCGTATTACGTGTATCGTTGAAAATGTTCATGGCAATCACGAAGGTTGCAGAATTTTTGCATTACCGTTGCAACCAGCAATTCTCAGAGACAACCTGGATCTTTGGACTAAAAATTGTAGTCAATTAAGTGCCAGTCGTTAGTTCCAGCGAAACTGATAGTTTGAGAACAATCCGAGTCGAAATTTTCAAAGCCCGGCTGACGTTAAATTTAATTGAATGCGAATGCGGAAGTTACGGAATCACTGCATACGATTTTGGAAATTTCTGACTCGACATTGTCCGATCAATACTACTGCGATTGACGAATGAAACGCAAGGAAATAAAGGATCATAAACAGTTCTCTGATTCCCGAGTGCACGGAAGCATGCGATGCAAGGCATTGATGAAACCGAGCAAGCCCCCGAAGAGCTAATATAGAGAGTTATATAGACCAGACGGTAGAAGGCGAGTCCAATGCTAACGGGTCACTCTCCGTGGCATTTAGTCACGCCGTTAATGTTTTGCCCGTTATTACGATTACCTTCATGGCTCTCAGGCGCCGTAATCTTCCCTTCCACCATCCGTTTCTTCTTCTTCTTCTTCTTCTTCATCATCTTCACCTTCTTCTCGTGATCACAGCACCGTTGAATTCTCCACGGGCTAGCGGAGTTTTTGGAGCGCGCGTTACACTGTTTCGCGTTTTGCGCTCCAACGACGCCGACAAAGACGTCCGCGTTGGCTCTTTTTCGGAATGCACATACGCATGCACATGATACGCATCATGAGCGAGCAAAAAAGTGGTATGCCCCAGATGGAAAAGTGGAAAGAGCAAAAAAGATAACGATATCCCGTGAAATCTGGCATGGTCTTCTTAAAATTTGTGAATGGACCTTCACCGGTGATCGATCAGTCCGATGATGAATATCGCGGCTATACATTTAGCTGATGGCATCTGAAGAGTTTTTAATTGCATCCCCGATATTCTCGCTGCATCGATGCGGCAAAGCTATCTATACGTTTTTTGATTACTACAATTTTTTTGAGCAACGGAAACGCTTCGTTCGAGTGTAAAACGATTTTCCTAATTGTTGGAGAACCTTCGAGTGAGTCGGGAACAATTTCTTGACGCAACGACGCAGATTCGACTGTGTAGAAAGTTATATCTGCATCTGCTTTCGTAATCCAGGTATTCGAACCCTCCAATGAACCAGACGCAATTGGTACAGCGGGTAAAAAGTTCGTTAAGCATTTCGTTGCCCGGCCATAACTTATGAATTCCATCTGTATTATATAAATGGGGGTACAATGAGAGAGCTCGGTGAGCTACGTAAGTCCGGTGTGAAACAAACAAATCCCCGGTAAAGGATTGCAGATAGCCGGAAAGACAAAAGGATTTTTCATTGGGAATAAAACGTATTTGGGGGAAAGGGTATCTCAGAGAGAAAGGAAAAAGATACGACGAGAGGACACAAGATAGCCCTCTCGCTTGGTGTGTCACTGACTCTTTCGTCGTGGGAATGAATAATTCAGTACTGGCATTGTTCGACGCGCCCATGTACATATAGTCTGTATATATACGTCGAAGGTGTGCCGAGAATGAAATTTTTACGCCATGTACAAGAGAGATACGAAGAGTTCCCGGACGTTGTTAGTTTTTCACCTAACATTGCGAGTATATATATATATATATCTGTATGCGATCGTTGAAAGGTACAATACATGATATTGAACTGAAAGAAGACCCTTGAACATTTATCGCCTTTCAGGTCAACGCACCTATATCGTTCCATATAGAACGATTGATAATAAGTTTTTTTTTTCTTTTTGTATGATTTACGTTTGCCCTGCCGAAAGTCCATTCGCGTTCGTTCAACCGAATTCGGTAGTCATCGGACATTTATGGGGCGGGAATACGTTTGGGCACGTTTGTGTACAACAAGGGGGTCATGGAGACGGAATGTATGCGTGCTAGACTACCAACGTTCACTTTTACATCAATTTATAGTTACTGATTTACGCATGCAAGGTCCTGACCTCGTATCAAGTTTCTTTCTTCATCGGCAATTAGTTCTGTAACACTTTTTACAAATTACTATGGGCTCATCGAGGGATACGAGAGCTTCAATCTTCGATGTCTTCTATTTTTTTTTGGGTTCACCATCGTATGCCTCTGTCAGGTTTTCACATCTATTCGTTTCCTTTGCCAATCCATTAAAAAAAGAACATTAGAAAAAAAAGTTTCAAATAAAAGTTGTGGGGAATCGATTGATCTTTAAAAATGGACAGAAGCATTTTATTGATTGATCCAATATTGAAAGAGTTATCGGCTGAAATAGAAGAACCTGTTCATTAAATGAGCCATAAATCGTAAACGGTAAGTTTTACAAAAAAAGTTTATGGGAAACAAAAGATGCGAAATTTTATTCTCTACAATAATGGTCTTCATGACTTTTACTCTAAAGTGCATAGTTTCCGGTCATGGAGACGGAATGTATGCGTGCGAGACTACCAACGTTCACTTTTACATCAATTTATAGTTACTGATTTACGCATGCAAGGTCCTGACCTCGTATCAAGTTTCTTTCTTCATCGGCAATTAGTTCTGTAACACTTTTTACAAATTACTATGGGCTCATCGAGGGATACGAGAGCTTCAATCTTCGATGTCTTCTATTTTTTTTTGGGTTCACCATCGTATGCCTCTGTCAGGTTTTCACATCTATTCGTTTCCTTTGCCAATCCATTAAAAAAAGAACATTAGAAAAAAAAGTTTCAAATAAAAGTTGTGGGGAATCGATTGATCTTTAAAAATGGACAGAAGCATTTTATTGATTGATCCAATATTGAAAGAGTTATCGGCTGAAATAGAAGAACCTGTTCATTAAATGAGCCATAAATCGTAAACGGTAAGTTTTACAAAAAAAGTTTATGGGAAACAAAAGATGCGAAATTTTATTCTCTACAATAATGGTCTTGATGACTTTTACTCTAAAGTGCATAGTTTCCGAGATATCGGCCTGAAACCTTTTTTCAAGATGGCGCCTGAAGCTCCACACCGGAAACTGGCAGCATTTTGTGATTTTATACTCAGTAAGTGATCCTAAACCTTATAAAAATAATATAAAAAAATTACATCTGTAATTTAGTGCGAGGTTGACCAAAAAAAAAAAAACGTCTCTTTTTACGGGCCTAATAACTTGAGATACCTCATCAGAGTGACCACAGCTAACCTTTCCCGATGAATCAACGTATCGAGTTTTCTCGTTGACACGGAAAAACTGCATCCGAGCCAAGTGGTCACCTATATCCCAGGATACTGACCGAGGCAAATTCTACGCGTCCACTGCTATTTCCAATCACCAATATGGCTTTTTTTTTTGCTTGATTTTCATTGACACAGCTCTCCTCGCGTTGCATCAAACTTTTATTATTAGTTCACGATCGAAACAATAGGTTTGCGAGTATGCGTGCGTGCGCCAAGTGATTGTATCGACTATATCTATAGGGCAACGTGGACACACATACACTACCGTTCATAAGTATGGAAACACTCGCCCCAGATCCGAGCCACACAAGAAGTTGTATCGCTCTTTGAAAAATGATGATATCTCAATTTCCCAAGTGGCGTTCTAAAGAGGACATATTTAACTTCATTTACCTTTTTTGGAAAAATTTTTGCGATTTTTTTTGAGCCCGGTACGCACTTTGAAAGATGGTCATTTTTCGGCTTTTTTTGTAGGGTAGAAATTTTCCCGCATATCTCGTAAAAAAAAATTTTTCAACTTTTTTTCCATGAAAAACTTGAAGCGAGGAGTACAACCTTCAATCTCATTTTTTAGAAAATTTTTTACGATTCTTTTTCGCAAAGATATTTAACTTTTTGCAAAAAACGACCATATTTATAAGGGGTAGTCTCACTCTGAAACTACTGGGTTTTCGAAAAATTACTAAGAGGGTAAAAAGTTGCATACAATCATTTTCGATGTATCACATTTTTTTCAGAATTAAAAAAACAAATTCGAAAAAATTTTTTTTTTTTCAAAAATTAAAAACATTTTTTTTTTTTAATTTTTTCTTAAATCAACGAAATATTTTTTTTATCGTGAAAAATCGGGTCTCTTACCTCATCTACACGGCTTTTTCATCGTCGTTTTATTTACATTTGTTTCGAACGTCGAGCGGATGCCACGTCTCGTCAAAGCTGTAATCGCAGCGAAAGGTGGCTTTTTCGATGAAAAAGCCGTGTCGATGAGGTAAGAGACCCGATGTTTCACGATAAAAAAAAATATTTCGTTGATTTAAGAAAAAATTTTCAAAAAAAAATGTTTTTAATTTTTGAAAAAAAAAAAAATTTTTTTCGAATTTGTTTTTTTAATTCTGAAAAAAATGTGATACATCCAAAATGATTGTATGCAACTTTTTACCCTCTTAGTAATTTTACGAAAACCCAGTAGTTTCAGAGTGAGACTACCCCTTATAAATATGGTCGTTTTTTGCAAAAAGTTGAATATCTTTGCGAAAAAAAATCGTAAAAATTTTTCCAAAAAAATGAGATTGAAGGTTGTACTCCCCGCTTCAAGTTTTTCACGGGAAAAAAGTTGAAAATTTTTTTTTACAAAATATGCGGGTAAATTTCCACCCTCCAAAAAAAAGCAAAAAAATGACCATCTTTCGAAGTGCGTACCGGGCTCAAAAAAAATCGCAAAATTTTTTCCAAAAAAGGTAAATGAAGCTAAATATGTCCTTTTTAGAACGCCGCTTGGGAAATTGAGATGTCTTCATTTTTCAAAGAGCGATACAACTTCTTGTGTGGCTCGGATCTGGGGCGAGTGTTTCCATACTTATGAACGGTAGTGTATATACGTGTATTTTTAAGAAAAAAAACAGAGAGGAAGAGAACGAAGGTCAAGAGGATTGTCTAATCTAGTCACCGCAGGGGGTCTCCCCGCACAATCCAATTTACTCTGGACACACACACACACACAAACAAACGAACAACGCTGACTCTCCGCAGAATTTAGTTACACCATTCGTTCTTTTCTTCCCCTTGTTTCTGCGTGTATCCTTTCAATTTTCGTGGCTTGCGCAAAAAATTGGGTCAGCTACGCAACAACGTTTGACCAATAAATACGCGAGTTCTCGCGTGCGTGTCGTTCGATCAATGTCTTTTTCTTCTTCTTCTTCTTCTTCTTCTTCTTCTTCTGGCCTCCCTCCCCGCCACCACCAGGATATTCATCATTGTCGTTATCATCCTAGAGTTATCTCGGCTTGTCTTATCGGCCGGAGAATTCAGACGCGAATTTCGAGACGCAGATCGTCGGGGGCTCGGTGGAATACGAAAAAAAAAAAAAAAATAGTCTATTATGCACCTAGGGAAAGAAGCAGAGGCGTTTTTTTTTTTTTTTTTTTGTCGAGCTGATGTTTGGCAGAACGAGTTGTGAGTGGTCACCCGAGACTGAAGACAAAGTTCTGCAAACATCGCGCGAGACTTTGCTTCCTTACCCCGTGTGTGGTGCATACGATATTTTCTACTGCACATATGCATTAAATTAAAAGGGGACGAAGATCACAGTTTTTACCTGCGCGGAAGTTTTTTCCACTGGTCAAAAATAAACTGTGACTTTCATTCCGTTTCAGAGGCGAAAAAAAATAAAAAAACAAGAGTTTTTTCAATGCATGCGTTGCAGAAGTCCTTCTTGTCTGTTTGACTCAACGGTACAGCAGCGGTCTTATATGTAGTTTACGTGTTAGTTGGCCGACCGTGCGCGGAAATCCAAATTAGAGCCAGGTGTGCGCGACAGAGGGTGAGAGCGCCTCTGGGACTCATATGCTGCGGTTCCCGGAGTTTTGCCATTTGCACCTGGGCTCTCTTTTTGGGGTTTCAGACGAGCGAGACAGAGCCCGCGATACAAAGTGAACGAGTGGTCTCTCTTGCTCTCTCTGTTTTGTATCCGTCCAGCTGGCAGTTGTTCAACGGGCCAACGAAAAGGAAAAAAAAAAAAAAAAAAACAAGGGCCGTGAATAACATCGAGGGCTTCGGAGCGAAAAGACTTTTTCTCGTTTCCGGCCCACAATTTCATAAAACTTTGCGACAAACTTGGTTTTGCACTGAATTTTGATTCAACGCGATTGCCGCGGGCGGCTTCAATAAATTCATTTGGCAAATCCAAACCTCTGTTACCCCCCCCAAGTGGATTATACACGAAAAATCAAAAGCCTCGAGCACACGTGATTGGGAAAAGAATTTTCCCGCATTTCCGCTTATATACTTGCACAGCCATCTCGTCAGGAATTCTCGGCTTAGCCCAGCAAAAGTCGTATCACGAAAATCAGTGCTAAATTGTCAAAAAAAAAAAAAAAAAAAAAATTCCTTCGAACCAACTTTCGTTGATCAACGATGGTAAAATATGCGGGTAGAGTTGCCAAGGCAACTGAAATCTCTCACAAAGATCGCACAGGCCAAACTAATATAATGCTTTCAGCATCCTCTCGAACTGATGGCTACGAACCCTCGCTGGTATAGATGCATCTAAATCCCAATAAAAACAGAGCTGACACTCAATCCTCGTTTGAAAAGAACCCATCGAGTTTTCAAAAAGGCACTAAAAAAAAACCGAGAAATGTCTTCTGATACTCGTTTTCGTGCTCTTTTCTTACGCATTGATTGAGAATAATCTCGTCGCAGGGACCGTTGAATCCGTTGATGACATGCAAATTAAAATGGATACAAACGAGAAGTCCATGCGCGGTTACGCGGCTTTATAAATCGCACGTGTCTGCCGTCCTTGGACAATTTTTTTTTTCTTCTTTTATCTTCATCGCACATACTCGGGGAGAGAGGCTTCGGTGAGAGTTTTCGTGAATGTGCAGGGGGCGCTAAAAGTTTGAGGAGAAGACGATGAATCACACGGAGAGGATTCGATCGATTGTTCCTTGTGTGAGGGTGTCGTCGGAGGTTTTTTTTTTTTTTTTCGTATTATACATCCACCTACGTGTTTATAGGTGTATCTATGAGTTGCCATATCGCAGCATATGATATTAAACTCAATGACGCGTGTGTGTGTGTGTGTGTGTTTGTGTGTGGGTGCGTGTAAATTGGTATATCGCATGGCTTATCCGAGACTAAAGATCTCTCGGCTCGTTCGATGACAATAAGAGAGCGTGACACGAATGCCTTGTGTGCTCCATCCAGTGGATGAATCATTGGAAAGGAAAGAGGAAGCCAGTTCCGTTCACCGAGTGTCTTTTTTTGGTCTCTTTCTCTTCAATAACTTTCTCTATCTCTCTCAGACTCTCTCTCTCTCTCTCTCAGACTCTCTCTCTCTCTCTCTCTCTCTCTTTTGGTCATTCTGTCAGTCTTGGCAAATCTTCTCAATCGTTCTACACACTTATATTGAGCCAGATAAATTCTTGGATCAATGTGCGTATACGTGTACCAGCACACATCGTTCCTCCATTATTATCCAAGCACGCGTTCCCAAACTTATAACGGTCGTTTAAATCTCTTCAATCGTTTCAATCGTCTCATCGCGGAGCCCTTTATATATAGTTGAGTACATGAAAACCAACGAACGTCTTTTTTTTTTTTTCATTTTATATTATTACTTCTCTCTCACTCGAGTCTTTGCGCTCCCCGAGAGACTCTCTCTCTCTCTCTCCACAATAACGGTCTCCACGAGACGAGCGAGACTTTTATTTATAAAACGAATCGAAGCCAATTGCAATTTCATTCGATTTCACGTCTGTCCCATTTTCGATCGTATATACGCGGTCGAACGATCGTTACGAGAGTTCTGTCCTCGGTATACTCGATTGCGTCATCGTTATTGATCATTTTTTTTATTATTTTTTATTTATTTTTTTTTTTTTTTTTTGTCATCTGCACTCGCAATTATTTTGCAATGAAAATATATTCCTCAGGTCGCCGATGATATTCGTGCATCTGTCCTGTACGATTATTCTCTCGATTTACACAACGAGGGAATAAATATTTTAATTTTTCGTGCATATATGAAAATGTCTGCCGAGACGCGTATCATCGATAACTCTCGGTTTATCATTAGACGCGATTAATTTCACTCGAGTGCGGTCGTGTTGGGACTCTCGGCTCCTCTTTGCACCAGCTATCGATGATTCGTGGCGATTATCAATGCATGGACTTTTATACAGTTTAAATGTTAATGTTTTTTTTTTGTTTACATGATCAATATTTCAAGTCCTCCTGCTAGTTGCACTGAGCAAAAGGAAGAGAAAGAGAGCGAGGGAGAATGAGCATTGATAATTGTCGAAGAAACGAAAAATGGTTTTTGAGATTTAATATTCACGAGTCGTTGTTATTAATGAAGCGATTAATTTGGCAAAGGGGGTCAGTGACACTCGGACAATTTCAGGTATTTCGTAGTCTTTAGCGATTCAAGGCTGCACCGATCGTACTGTCATGTTCATAAGAAAGTAGCAAATGTTGAACGAACGATTTTTTTTTTTTAAACATTTCATAAACGAGCTTTATGAGTAATCCTTTGTTCGGTGCAATGAATTCACGATGAACACACAGCACGAGGATGAATAATTGTAAATTTACATAGAGATTGCCTAATTTGTTGCAATTGCTAGGGAGCTTAATTTTTATTTCGATTTTTCATCGTTTTACAAGATTCGTACGATAATAATAATAATAAGAATCGGATTTTCAGTCTTAAGCAGTTCGATTTTTGTTTTGTTGCAAAATTTTTGTGCAGCAAAAAAATAAAATAAATGAATAAACGGATAATGGTATGCGATCGCGACAAGCTGAGTAATGCCGATGTAAATTTATCGTTACTCGTCTCTTTTTGTTCAAACTGTGCATCTATTAGGGTGAATAAGGCATAAATAATGGAGCTCGTTCGAGGAAAAAAAAAAAAAAAACTGTAGAAATAGTTTTTTTGAAAAATTCACGATTCTTCGGGCATTGGGATATATTTTTTATTCAATTATTTAATTATTTTTCAATTTATTCAATTATTAAATATTAAAATTAACAGAATATATTGAAAATTAAAAAATATATACATCCTGACATCCAACTTGGCAAAAGTATTTGAAAAAAATTATATATACTAGCCCATTAAACTTCTTAAATCAATGTAATGTCTTGTCTGCTAGTCAATTTGGCTTCAGAAAAAATATTGGAACTAATGATGCAGTAGCCCAACTATTAGACGGCATTTATAAGAACTTTAATGATTCATAACCCACAATCGCTGCATTTTTGGATTTAGCAAAAGCTTTCGATACTATCAATCATGAAAAGCTACTTGGAAAAATAGAATTGTATGGGATCGGAGGAACTGCTCAAAAACTCATTCATAGTTAGCTAACTAATCGTGAAAAAATCGTTAGAGTAAATGATGCACTCAGTGATGTTAGCATACCAACTACCGGTGTCCCTCAAGAAACAATGCTTGGTCCATTATAGTTCATTATTTACATAAATGATATGCTCCAAATTATACGGAGCACTGATACAATAGCCTATGCAGATGATACCGTTGCCACATGCTCGGGAGACACTTGGGCAGAAGTCAAAATTGAGATTTCCTCTTATTAGGGAAAAGTTGCAATTTGGTTAGCCAATAATGCACTCTCATTGAATATTAATAAAACAGTCTTCATGACTTTTGGTACATATAAGGACAGTGGCCCTAATAATATCGAAATTAAGACAAATAATAAAGCTCTAAATAGAACAGTATCTTGTAAATATTTAGGAATAATTATAGATTGCCATATGAGATGGAAATGTCATATACGAGCAATTATAAAAAAAAAACTAGATATCTCCTATTAATTTTTTATACGCTAGTAAAGATACTAGATCCAAAAACTAGGTTAGTCATCGATTATGCTTTGTTCCATAGTGTGGCTTTGTATGGAATAGTTGCTTGGGGAGGAGCATATACAAATGTCATTGGACCTCTGCAAAGATTACAAAACAGGCTACAGAGAATAGTGCTTAAAAATTCTAAGTTGAAAAGACCTTTGAGTTTCGAAAACTTCTTTATTATACAATCGTTACTATATTACTATGAAAAATTGAAATTAAACTACGATAGCTCAAGCAGCAATACAAGAAACAAAAGCCTAATCCTTTCTAAATGTTAAAAAAGAAATTTATCACAGAAGTAGCTTTATAACAGCGATGGTTTGCTTCAATAAGCTTGATAATGTTCTGAAATCATTGAACTTCCAGAAAAATACTATAAAAAATAAACTGGGAAATTGCTTTATCGATATGAAGAAATATTATTTTTATTTAGCTCTCTATTTTTGTAAAAGTTCTTTCCACGCCTATTTTTAATAATATTGAATATTTTTCATATTCAATATTAAATGTTCTGGTTTTAAATAAATAAATAAATAAATACATATATATTAAAATAAAATAAAATAATATATATATTATATAGTCGTTGCAATCGATTGATATTGTCCGTCCAATCGATTTTCACACATACCCTATTATATTAGTAGGCCGCGAGAAAGTAGGACTTGGAATAACGCTTTAACATACTTGTATGTGTGTGCTGTGTCTTTAAAAAGCACTGCGAGTGTAGAATCGAAATGAGACATCGCACCAAATCGTAGCAACGGCCACAGTGCGTCTTACATACTTTTTGCTATAATACAGACGTGGACGAGTTGTCTGGTCGAGTTCTTGCATCTCGGGTCGTAAAAAAGACGCACGACACAACACATACGAGTGGCCTCGTGCCAGTAGAACGACTGGATTTTATATCTAGTGCAGAAGTTTTTTTTTTCAAATCGTTTTCTAGCCATAAAAGAAAAAGAAAATCATGACGGCGAAACGGACTGTATAAAAGATAAAGTCTCTTTTCTCAAGCTCTCATTCAATGACCATCCTCAAATTTTTAATCACGAGAAAATCATATTTTATGATGGAAATTCTGTATAATTTTTCTCCCTCCTATAACGAAAGCTTCGTCATGATAATGCGAAATAAAAAATTTTCCATAAATTTCACTATCGCAGTGTATGAAGAGCGATTTTATTTTCGAGTAATTCTCATAATTGAATCAAAATTTGCGTCAATTACGCACAATTATTGCATATTATTATAAAAAAAAGTTATTTGTTCATATTTTTTATTTGTTTATTATTCATGAATTCATCAAAGTGACAAATTACTTCAGTTCGAGACGTTAAGAAAAAAAAATTCCATCCAACACAAAAGAAAATTAATTATTTACATTATGGAGTAAATAACAAACAAATGCAATAACAGATGAGGTAGGTTACTGCAATAAAATAATTAATAATTCATAAATTTTGAGTACGATAAAAGAATATTGCTTTTTTTTTTCAATTCGACTTAATTTATTACAAAAATTACTACAAAAGTGAATTCCCTAAATTGCAATAGTGAAAACGATCCACAATTTTTCCCAGCGTAATAAAAATGTACGTTGAAACGAGAGAAAAAATAAAAATGCTAAAACAAACTGGGAACTTTCTTCGTTTTCTGAAAATACAAAGGGGGTTTAAAGCGCTCGAGCTACTGCCAACCTGCTCGTATTTATAGTTTACATATATACATATATATTATATATATATATATGTATATAGGTATACTCGAGGAGGCAAGGGTGATCGAAGAGTGTCGTGGGAAAATAGGGGAGAATTCCTGGGAGAAAAGAAAAGAGAGAATTAAGAGGACGATAGGTAACGACAGAACGAATGAAACGGGGAAGAGACAAAGTAACGGTCAACGGGGAAAAATTGCGGGTCTCTTGGCCGAGGCAGAGATCAACAGAGAAAAAGAGAAGACGTATAGTACAGAAAGATGCTCGGCCAAGCAACGTGTATGCCGAGCTTTATAAGGACGTGACGACGACCAAGACGAGATTCGCAGCAGCGATTATTGCCAAGAATTTCGCAAATATTTTCAAATACCTCGGGATACAATTTTTATTTTTGAAAATTCCAAAAAGAATGTTCAATAAAAAAAAAAACATTAATTTACGAAAATAATATACTAATTTTTGCCGAAGAAATTTCATATAATAATGTAGTACAATAGTATAGTATAAGTATAAGTATACATACAAGTATATATACATAAGTATATATACAATAGTATGGTATAAGGCTTGTATATTTTAAGTAAATAATATAAGACTCGAACGCAGATTTTACTGCATACAAATATTATAATTCAAATAATTTAGAATCCAACGAAAAAAAAAATGTTATTTATCACTTATATCACTCCTCTATCTCACCTGCGTGACTAACTTAGTGAGGGTATTAGTGTGCGACTGTCCTCCGCTCCTCTGCTGCTGCTGTTGTTGTTGTTGCTGTTGGCCGGCCTCCGATCTGAGATCGTGCCTCCATCTCAGTACACCCATCATGACAACAGCTGTTCACTCGCGCAACTCACTCGTAAAAATCCCAATCAAAAACAGCACCTTTCAATGTGATTTTATTTTCCGAATAATTTGCCTTGTCCTCCTATCACCAATCTCTTCTCACGCCATTGATGAAGAGATCTCCGAACTACGAGACCGGAAGTCTCGGTCGTTGCATTCTGACGACCATGAGGATTCGAGCTCGTCTTCGTTTTTATTTAAAAAAAAAAATCAAAATAAAAAATATACGTATGTATATCTTCGAGGAATTTTCTGAAGCAGCTCGCTCTTTTCTCACGCTCAGTTCCTTTCTCACGAGCAACTTGTAAGGTGAAAGAACTCGATATGATCTTCGCTGTCGTAGAACGTTAAAGCAGAGCCCTTTCCCTCGGAAAATCGCGAGCGATCAACGTTTTAGCCACTCAACTATTCTTTCTATTTCTTTCAGTAGTTTTATTTTTTTATTTTTTATTGTTCATCAACAACTTTTATCTTCCATCTTCTTTTTTCCTCGGGATCTTTGGAATGATCTATCGTATTCCTCTCTCTCGTACACAGAGACGCACACACACACACACACTCACTTTTATTCCTTTTCTCTCTTTTTATGCTTCGTTTTTGCCTCGAAGCTCAAAGCACGCGAGAAAACGTACGATCGAAACCCAAGCTCTCTCCGTCACACTCTCAAAACCTCTCGCTTCTTAGAAGCCAGACTAGAGAGAGAGAGAGAGAGAGTGTGAGCCAGCTGGGTCTTTATGCTCGATATAGTATCGTGCGAACGATAATTTAAAAAAAAAACAAAAAAAAATCGTTTCCTCGCTTCCCTCCACCGTATCGTGCCAAAACTCGTAGAGAATCGAACACCGCAGTTGCATTCACAGTCGTAAAAATTTCACGATACTCCTCCGCAGGGACTGAATAATTTTTTTCATTAAAATATAATCTCCGTTATTCTCAAGTTGTGTCATTCTCGCTGATATCGTAGTCTCGCATTATGCTCGAAACACTTTGGTAAATTTTTCTTTTTTTTTTTTTTTTTTTGCAAATTATTATTATTATTATTTCTTAATTTAATAAGTAATAATTATATCTTTAATTTAGCGCTATCGGAGAAAGAATGTGCGAAAAAATTCGATCGTTCATGAGGATAAAACTCGAGGTTGTTTCACCAGAAAATTATTATTTTTTTTTTTGCTCAAAACACCCACGCGTTTCAAGCCTCGGTCCTTCTCCCGTTCAATGTTGATTTCTTCTTATATTTCTTCCTCTTCTCGCGCTTATATTCCCCTCGCAGCGGAGACACGCGCGAGGTCAAAATAGAAAGTGTTTATCCGGCGCGAGTTTATCCTCCGCCTATCTCTTTCGCTCGCTCAATCACGAGAGAGCACGTGCAAAATTGTACTCTTTTTTATTTTTTTTATTTTTTTATTCCATACTTTTCCAAATATCTCGCAAGTTACAATTCGATCCTCGTGCAATCGTTATTTCACGCACGACTTATATAACGGGTATTCGATTATTGTAAATTTGAAGGGGGGGAAAAAAAATTGTATACATATATTTATCCCGCGTTATACTCGACCGAGAGAACGAACGAGTCGCACGCGCGAGTGCAGAAGCGATACTGAACCCGGGGCTCGAATTGTGTGTATGCCACAGCGCGCGCCTATACCACTCTATCCAATAGCATGGAGCAAGAGAGATCGAGAACACTCCCGTGTGCCTTTTTCATTCCCTCCACCACCGCGCGTCCTTCAACGTCGTCGTCGACGTCGTCGTCGTCTTCTTCGCGGTCGTCGCCGTTCCAAATCCAACACGCTACAGTTGACGCTCGCTTAACTCGACTCATCGGGGCCTGCATGAGCCAATTCTCGCTCCGCCCCTTCTCCCACTCTCGCGTCCGGGCTCAAGCGCATGCGCCTTGCCTTCAACAACGAGCGCGCCAAATTCAAACGCGAATTTCGTTTTTTCGCGTGAAACGCTTTAAATACGACGATCCAGGTCGTTTGAGCGAGGGGGGATATGAAGTAAAGATATTGAGTGAATTTGTGGCCGAGGTATTAAAAAAAAAATAATGATTTTTTTTCGAAAAAGTCTTCTCGATGCTTCTCCAGTTCAGGTGTCCAAAAATTCGATTCTGTTTGATCGCTCAAAGCTTCGCTTATTTAGAAAAGAACGTTGAAGATTTAAAAAAAATTTGTTTGCAAACGAATGTAATATTTTTTTCATCATTATAATTGTTCAAAGACACTTTATAATCTTTAATGTAAAAAAAAAAATAATAATAATTGTCATGTTAGTGCGATCGATTGGGAATTTTTTTTCAAATTTTTAAATAATGAAACTCCGGATTAATATTCGCTTACTGTGGATACTTGAAAAATTGTTAATCTGCGATTATTTTACGGGGAGGATTAAAATTAAGAGAAACAGCGAAGGTTTCATATATTATAGAGTCGGATAGTCGAGAAATTTCCGCACTATCGAGCGGCCACCTGTGGTTGAATTTAATTGGATTCAGACTAATTGAGTATTTTAACGAGCATGCGGTTCGCTCGGGTAGAGTGCGTTAACACTTTGTACGTTGGAAATACGACGGGGAGAGAAAGAAAGAGAGAGAGAGAGAGAAAGAAAGAGGGTGAGAGTTTTGAATTTTCCCGGGACTATTAATCGAATACAGGACAAATCGCGAATTTCTCATCGAATTATTTTATACGCACCGGTTTGAATTAGCCCCGAGTGGGTTACCCGTATTTTCCCTCTACACACCTGTTCTCCCCCGGTCCCCGAGAGCTTCGTATCGTTTGCTCCGAATAATATACAGTACGCAATGTTCGGCTCTTATCGCACTCACCGATACGGGGTCACGGAAAATCGTTTTTTTTTCTTCTTCTCCTTCTTCTCTGTGAAAACGTGGGAACTTCCGGTCTATGCACACAATGTTGATAGCAATAATGCTCGATACAGTGTGGCGCGTTAATTTCACGCATCAGGTCAGACATGGCACATGTATATATATATGAACGCGAAGTGAATCCTCAACAAGATCAGACACGAGATTAATTCAGATTTATTTCCCTTTCTCCGTTAAAGTGTTTCGACTCTTTTATTCTTTATATGTGAACCGGATACGAGGACTCGTGAACTAGAAAAAATAAAATAAAAAATAAATGCTTCTCAATGCAGCTCGACATTACTCTTTTTAAATTTCTCTTTCGCGCGAAAAAGGAGAAAAAAAAAACAAGAGCGATCAACGATCGATGTCCTCAAAATAAGAAAAAAGAAAATGGTATTCGAAAATTACGAACTAACGGTGCTACCGGAAGTATTACAAAGATCTGAATATTCATATCCCAATATTAAAAGTTGTTTTACAATTTTTTATACTACTCGTTTTAATTTTATTTTTTTGTTTACGTGACCCCAAAAGCATTTCGTACAATTTCTCGTTTGTGGTATATATATTTTTATTTTTTTACCGAACGCGTTTATTTCTACTTAAGAGCGACGAGGCATTCTTGAAAATCGCAAAGACGACTGTGACAGGTGGTTGAGGTAAGAAAAAACAAAATAAAACAAAAAGAAAAAAAAAAAACGGGAGAGAAAGAGCGATGGCGAGAGAAAGCCGAAGCTCTTTTGGCATCGAGAGAGCGGATGTAGTTTCGTGGTCGACTTATTTCGTTATCGGTCTCGTATATTCCGTGGATATTCACCTTTATGACTAGTTCGTACAGCTGGTATTGTAGTCTATAGTTTAGTGTATAATAGTGTCTGTAGATGAAGAGAAATGCGTGCCACTATGGCTTTTCAAGGTTCCTTTGTGTCCGGCATACCTCATCCACACACACACACACACACACACGCATATACATATATAGTATATATGTATACAATATATACATGTATATATCTCACTCTTTCTCATTATACCGCGAGTCGATGAAGAGCCCTCCCGAGTCCCACTTCCGGTTTGGGTGTATACACGAAAAAAGCATCCGAACGTTCTTTCCTTTTTATTTTCCCTCAGCCACGATTCCCTGAAACCCGAGGAGGATTACATCCCGAGCAGGCTTTTGAGTGAATAGGGTGTCCCACGACGTGTAGGACATCCGGATATACAGGGCTACGCGAATCGTCACAGATACTACACAGGGACGAAAGATATCACACATTTTGCAAATACGTATATCTCGTTTTCCTCGTGCAATGAAATATATTCCATTTCCTTTTGCTTCGCAGTCGCGTATATCGCGTGATAAAAGCGTAAAAAAAAAAAAAAACCGTGATATAGGTGACCAGCACACGATCGTTATTGTTTGTCGTTATCGAGAGTCGAGTGTGACGAACGTGTTTGTACGAAGGAAAAAAAGACGGGGACCGTAGCGAGTACACACCTGATGTGTATTACCTGTACTACTGCGTGCACGTTACACAGTGACGTTACGAAGCTCTCTGAAACTATTTCGAATGTCGATCTTTTTTTTCTTACAGTTTCGAAAACGTTTTTGCTTTTTCCTTTATTTTGATTTTTCCTTGATCATGGAGACAGCGTTATTGTTTTCGTGAGAAAAAAAAACGAGATTTTCATTCCAGCATGTTCACAATGTATTATAACATCGAGAAGACACATTTAGAAATAATGTCCGTGTGTGTGTGTGTGTGTGTGTGTGTGAAAAAATCAGTGCCCATGCTCTAACGTTTCGTAAATTTGAAGCTATCAAGCTCAAAATTTTTATAAAAATAGTCTGGGGGACAAGGATGTTTGGTATTGAATTTGACAAGAATTCCTTAAGAGGTTTAGATTTTAGAAAATTTTAAAATTTTCGAAAAATGTATGCACACCTTTAACTTTCGCGAATGTGACGCTATCGAGCCTAAAAATTTTATACAAATTGTCTGGGAGACAAGGATAATTGGCATTGAATTGGGAAATAATTCTTTAAGGGGTTCAGATTTTAAAAAATTTTAAATTTTCGAAAAATAAATGTGCGCGCTATAACTTTCGCAAATTTGACGCTATCGAGCCCAAAATTTTTATAACAATATCCTGTGGCACAAGAATGATTGGAATTTAATTGGGAAAGAATTCCTTGAGAGGTTCAGATTTTAGAAAAATTTTAAATTTTCAAAAAATAAATGTGCGCGCTATAACTTTCGCAAATTTGACGCTATCGAGCCCAAAATTTTTATAAAAATATCCTGTGGGACAAGAATGATTGGTATTGAATTGGGAAAGAATTCCTCAAGGGTTTCAGATTTTAGAAAATTTTGAAATTTTCGACAAGCAATGAGCGTGCTTTAACTTTTGCAAATTTGTACTTATCAGGCCACAGCGTTTTACCCTAATAGTTTTGGTGACGATGAAAAAAAAAAGCGTGCAAATTAAAAGTTTGCACGTTGCCTCCTCATTATTTTATCTCACTCGCAATGCTTCCTCTATGAGGAAGCCAAAACTGAATAACCCAGTTGCTCATAGGGGGAGATCTTTTCGAGTGAGATAAAACAATGAGGAAGCAATGTGCAAACAACCTCTATGTCAACACGAAAGAATTTCCTTTTTACGTAACATTTTTTTTTTGCATGAGTTCGATAAATTATCTTCTTGATACATTTGTAATTTAATCAATCATTTCTCAGAGTGTGCATGTGTCTCAATTTTTCTTTTTTTTTTTTATAATAAAAATAATCCTCGCGAGGTGCCCCTCGGCCACAAATATGCTCCACAGCATATATGTTTATCCCCTCGCTTCGGTAACCAATCTTCGCTGAGAGCTCTACTCGAATATCATTCTCCTATGATGTATCTATATACATATATATGGCAGTCCTTGTTCCTCATGCCTCTGAGGAATTACGTGCCTCGTCTCGTACTTTGATTACGTCCGACACGGGATTGTTACATTCTCCATGCATACATACAATATATATATATATATATATATATATATATATATATAGTATACATGAGGCATTCGACCCGATCTGAAATCCCCGACAGCCTGACCCAATCCAAAAAATTTTCAACTTCGTGAAAATTCATAATTATTCCAAAAGGACTTGTCATTTTTTTCTCAAAATTTTTCAGCGATAAAATTCGAAATTTTCTTTCGCAACGTTTTTAGAAAATTTAAGAAAATTTTCTAAAAAAATTCAATTGAGAAAATTTAATTTTTAGAAAACTGTTTTTAGAAAATTTTTCTTTTTTTACGAGACAAATAATTTTCGAAATCCATCACTTTGAAAAAATTAAATATTCATCGAACTTCGAAATTTAAGGTAGTTCTATCGCTGCAGACTAGTCAATTAGCTATAAATGTCTAAATGATGATTCCTAAAAATATTGGATATATGGGTTAAAATTAATAAATATTAAATAAGCTTACCCAGGTGAATACAATTAATCAACGGTTTATTATAAATAATTATGTAACTAGTAAAATAGTAATTGCAACGACTCAAGTATTACTAGATCTCGTATGATATTTACGTGTGGCAACGTTGCGTTTTCTTTCTCTTTTCATTCTCGTGCCCTCTCACTCTCTCGTCCGCTCTATTGACGTTAACGCGGAGAGGTTATGTTGTTCGACTTGTCAAATACCGCTTTCGTTTCGATATCGCGTTGCCACATTTTTTCACCGTCACGACATTATGCCATAAGTTGTGTATCACTACCCGGATGCTCGTATTAAAATCAGTATAGCTTAAAACATTGGTCGACAATCATATTTTTTTTAGGCCCGTTAGATTTTTACGTGTTTAATGAATCTAAGTCTCGTTTTTTGTAAGAATCTTTTGGATTTTCGATAAGATATATCGTTTTAAAGTGACCGGAAATCAGTTCTTCTATATGCCGAAGCAAATTTGCCTTGAGGAACTGGCATTTTCAAGTATTAATTTCTCCGTAATTAGGTCGATAAGGGGCATTGACGTTTCGCGAAATGAATAAATATATTAAAATTGAAGATATAAAAAAAAAAATTAAATCTTATGGATTAGTTACCACGATAGAACTACCTTATCTCGAAAACGATTGCCTGGAGAATTAAAAAAAAAAATAAAAAAATACCTTGAAGAATAATAGTAAATTTTCACAATGTTAGATATTTTTTATAACAGATCGAGCTTTGGGGAATTTGAAGTTGAGTGAAATGCGTTATATGTATAATATCAGAGAGTCTCAGAAACTCAGCTGTCGTTGTATGAATCGCAAACTATATAATGTCCAGCTCTTCGATCTTCGATATGTCATTCTGTATAAACCTATATCCATCAGCGTGAGTTAACGTTATGCGTACATTATGTGCACGCGTCCGAGACGCGAGAGTGCCTATGGACAATCGTTCCGAGAATCATAACGCTAGTTATAGTCTTGTCATGGTTTTTTTTTCCTCCTTCTCATGGCCGTTGGAGCAAAAACGCTCGACTCGTCGTCGTTCGTTTCTTCAGACGCTCATGCAGATGTACACGCCGATAGATTGGTCGACACGGGTATAGCCCCCCCTCTTTCCTACCGGACTCTTTTCTATCTACAGTATCTCTATATTCTCCATATTCGGAGCTCTCTTTACCGCGCAGCTCAACACTCGCAGTATACTTTTCCTTCACACCTCGTTTCTCCACAAATTATTTGTCCACATATATGCATTGTACACATTCTCTTCTCTACACAGCTCGATTCTCTACGCTGCCTTTCCTGCACGCGTCGTTTCTGCACAGCTTTTGCTTCTCAATATTAGATTAGGCAAAATATTGTTTGTCAAACGACACGACCCAGTCATCCGCGTGTTGAACAACGCATTGCTGCACTCTCTTTTCTGAACGATACACATCTCTATACGCCAGGTCTTGGAGGACACATCGTTTGTTCTCCACATTCCTATACCGACACATCTCAGTCCTCCAGGTAGTGCGCTATCGGTATCATTGCTGAAAATTTATCTTTTGGCCGGTAAGGTAGAACCGGAGCTGCCCTATCTGGTAAAGTGGCCAGAAGTGCATGGGTTCTCATACAGAGATAATTAGACAGAAAGAATAAGACTTTTGCTATTCTTTCTGTCTTAGATCTCCATATGAGAATGGCTACAGCACTTTGTCCACTTTACCGGGCGAGCAACGCAAGTTTTACCTTACACCTGCCTGAAGAGATGTTCAGCAATGATACCGACTAACGACAGCCCACTACGTGGAGAACAACGATGTGTCGTTAGGGACCTGGAGTATATATATATATATATATGTGTCATTTGAAAAGTAATTGATGTCTTGTTCAACATGTGTGGATGACTGGGACATGTCGTTTGACAACCAATCTTGGGTTCGATCTAATATAGAGAAGCGAGCTGTGAAGAAACAATGTGTCTAAAAAAAGGCACTGTAGAGAATCGAGCTGTGTAGAAAAGAGGGAATGTACAGATTGTGTACAAACGAGTGTGGGCAAACAATTTTCCTGGAGAAAGGAGACGCGAAGGAAAGGTACTGGTAGAGAGTATGTGTTGAGCTGAGTAGTAAAGCGAGCTCGTAGGATTCGGGCTAGAAAAGCGTTCGGTACGAAAGAGGGGTTATACCTCGCGACACGACAAAAAGGTGTATATAAACAATCCGTGTATATATGTATGCGTGCTATGAGTCGAGTTTGCGACCGTGCGTTGCCATAGCAGGATGCGCGAGAATTATAAAATCCTCGACGAAGGCACCCGAGCAGTGTGCGTGTACAGATATTTATGAGAAATCTACGATCTTTACGGTGATGCACCGGGGCCATATTCTCGCATCAACTGTACACCATATATAATTCTATGTATAATTTTTATTTTTTAAATTCTTTATCTTCGGATATTGTATCGTCATGGAAGTTCTCGTGTAACTTTTAACAAAAAAAAAAACGTAAGTCACACAAAAGCCAGGGGATGTTGAAATTTCGGGAAAAAAAATCTCTAAGCAGCTATTTTTGGACATTTAAAATTTCCCCGAGAGCCTCCTAGAGTCGTAAACATGGGAAATTTTACTAGCGAGTAAAATCCTACTGGATCGATCGTTCATACGTCGTCAAAGATCGTCATGTATGACGGATCTGTGAATTAATCCGAAATGTTTTTACCGTGAAATTCTTGACGATCGTGAGTCTCAACGGCACCAACTCGACGGTATATAGATATATATATACCGTAGATATATATATATATATAGAATATAGAGAGAAGGACGGTTGGGTGACTGGCTACCGAGGTAGTTGAAGCGGGACTTCCGGTGCGGGTACCTGATGGCCGCGACCGGAAGTGGCTTTGACTATACAGTGAGACTGATGAGAAGTCACTCGAATACCGACCCTCACAACATCCTTTACGAAAATGCCCCTCCCCAGCTATGCACATACAATGCACATACAATACATACATGCCTTTTGCTCATACATGACTTGTGGAATATTCGCGAAGTCTCTGCACAAAATGAATTTTATTTCTCGAGGCATACTTTTTCATTATTCGCGTCTTCATATCGGAATCATTCCCAATTTTTTTTATCTTACAATATTGATCAAAGGGTTCTATTCTATTGATTTTAAATAAATAAATTCCGTTTGAATCAATTCGAATTTTATTGGATATATTTTTTTAAGTCAATTGGACATTTTTGGCAAATTGAGCATTGAACAAATCCTTTTTGATTCTATTCGAATAATCGTTGCAATAAAAATTGTATTACGAGGAGAGGAAATGGCAAAGAATAGCAAAATAGTTGCAAGTACCTTCAGCCGGTAATTGTACAGCTGCAATTTGCTTTACCCCGGTATAAAGGACTCTCTGCGGGGGCTCCTCCTCGAGAAGCTCCGGTGGCACGATAGATTTATATTTTACCGGTCAACGATACAGTCGGTACACCAACCTTGGGTACAGTACCGAGCTGAGGCAACGTCACGTACTAGCTTATCGATCACAGAGGGACAAAGAAAAAAAGTCAGCCCAACTCTGGAGCCAAAGATCGAGGCATTCTCTGCCCACGAAAAAAAATTCCTCGCATCACGTGGTGAACAGATGAGGCGAGTCTACGCTCCGCGAAACCGGATGGGTTTCTTCAGATTAAAAAAAAAAAGAAAAAAAAAGGGTCATGGGAACTTGAAAAAAATGTTTTTAAGCTCGTTCCACATATGCCCACGTGTTCCATAACCATACTTGGTTAATTCTTCTTGCTTGCTTTATATAGTTTTATCGAGGTATTCGTGCCTCTATAAAAAAAAATACGAGCAATTTTTTAGCGGACAATGAAAGACTTCCGCCGTGTGTACAGTCAGCTGAATCGAGTACACGGGTTTCCCAATTTATTTTACAACTTTGCAAAATACAAAATTATGACGATGACTCTTGGCTGCATAACTTTAACTCTCATTTCGAAACGAGACAATACGTGGCCTAGTTTTTTTTTTTTTTTTTTTTCTTGGAACAATCAACGAGTCATGCGACAAAACATGTCTTGTTGGATTATTGGCACACGATATTTTATTCCTGTAAATTGATCATCGTATGTTATTCCCTTACAACATCCAGCCTTCATTTCTTATTATTTTGATGAATCTACATTTGAAAAATTGTCGAAAACGAAAAGTTTTACGAAGAGACCGTCCAAACTAATTTTTTCTTGCGAACCGTTATACGAAGACCATACAGGGATACGGGGGGCCCCTCGAGGAGGTATGTTGCCCCAATTTAACTCTTCTTTTTTTCGGTCGCCTTCGAGTCCACGCTATTGAATGAGTTCCCGGTATGACAATGAAGGTTGATGACGAGTTTTGCTTGCAAAAAAAAAAAAAACTATGACCCAGCCTCGGTTCCCCATACAAGGGTGACTAATGGCGTTTATGCAAATATCCGGTTAATCCAACCCGGACGTAATTTGCGAGAAAGGGGAATATGGGGCAGTCGGAAGATCGGACATGCCTCTCATAATTTCTGAACTTCTATATAGTGCCACAGGTCACTCCGGAGTGCAAGAGAAAGAGAGACAGAGATGTGAAATCGATTGCCCATGGATATATATGCATACAAAGACGTCTTCTGCCAGAGAGCAAATCCAATGAGGCTTTCGATTAACCCCTTTTTCGATCACGGCAATCTCTCTCTCTCTCTCTCTCTCTCTCTCTGATAATGAAACCAGAAAACCCATTACCCCGACCTTAATACTTCATCAGAAATGAATAGAAGATATAGGAACAAAACGATCGAACCTTTTATTCTCTTTCCTCCATCGTTAATGTCGGTTATACAATCCATGGAATATCCGGAAATGGCAGAGCTCATGCGAGCTGCACGTGAGCGGATCAAAGGACCACAATGATTGATTACTTTATCTGCTCAAAAATAAATGATGAAAATCATCTGGGTCGTTTATTCCGCTTGAAATAGCGTAATTAATATCGTTTCTCGATAACGCAGAGCCCCCTTAACAGAACTCTGAAGTCGCAGAGACTTGTGCGTGAACGCGCGTGACTGGCACGTTCCTCGATCCCGCGTGAAACATCCACGGACGCGGACACAAATTGACATGGCCGCGTCCCACTAAATGGTCCTACGGAACTGCCGGACCCACGGAGTGACGCAAGGGAGACGCATATATATATATAAGAATTGGACAAAAAAAAAAAACATCACGCTTCCAACCACCCCTCAACTGACCATGACCGAATGATTCGTGACGGATTGGTCCACTGGCAAAAGATACGTCTCTTACATATATACATATATATATATATATATATATATATATATATATATATATATATATATACGATACATGTGTCAGAGACTTCTCCCATTGCCAGGACCCGCGTGAAGAATCGACTTCATCCATCTTTCGAGTCTTTCGCGTCACACGGGACACACGTATTTATACATGCGCCAGTCGAGCAATTCAGCTCATGGGTGTTGTTCCACTCTCACGTGATATTGTCTTCTCGCTGGATGCATGCATCGGATTTTATTAATCCGTCACACGCGATCCCCAACTCCAGTGTCCCCCGGTACTTTACGGACGGATGAAGAAAAATGAAAGTGTCGAATTGACAGATAGATCAAGCGGTGCCGAGAAACAAAGAATCCAGTCAGATTCACCGAAGAGGGAGAGACGGAATCGAGATTAGGGGGGGTTGGACCTAACGTTTAATACTATATGCAATGGCATACGATTTAAGGTGGCTCGTCGGTGATTTAAAAAACCGCTGATACGAATGAAACTTCGGGAGAGTGTTATCTGGAGATGCAATGAACGCTCTCTCAAAATTTCAGTCCATGTTGCCAGGCAAATTATTGCGAACGAGTAATTTAAGGCGGCCCATCAGTGACAAAACTAGTCTGTCTAAATAAAATGTATGAATTTCGATGACGTTTCCCGTGATATTTTATCCACAATTTATTATAAATAATATTATAAATAAAGTCTCGACTGACAAAAGTATTTAACGCTGTCGGAGCGATCAAGTCAACAATGCTCAAAATTTGAATAAGATCTCGCGTCTTTAACAAAAGGTATCATGTCACTTCCGGTGAAAATGGAATCAACTGTCACAAGACCCATGTTAAAATAGATAATTTTAAATTACTCGTTCGCAATAATTTGCCTGGCAACATATCCTGAAATTTTGAGAGAGCGTTCATTGCATCTCAGATAACACTCTCCCGAAGTTTCATTCGTATCACCGGTTTTTTAATTCACCGATGAGCCACCTTAAATTTACCTATTTTAACATGGGTCTTGTGACAG
This sequence comes from Rhorus exstirpatorius, assembly GCA_963564615.1. Classification (NCBI taxonomy): domain Eukaryota; kingdom Metazoa; phylum Arthropoda; class Insecta; order Hymenoptera; family Ichneumonidae; genus Rhorus; species Rhorus exstirpatorius. Next base: position 30,890,447 of record OY751320.1, read on the forward strand.
TTGATTCCATGTTCACCGGAAGTGACATGATACCTTTTGAAGACGAGAGATCTTATTCAAATTTTGAGTATTGAAAGATGAAATCGTAAACTTTCCAATGGTATTTAAAAAATTGTGTCTTGCCAGGGATTTTCCAGAGAAATTTAATCGCGACCGCATAATTTATATCGCGTACCGCATAATTTATATCGAAACTTTGCCGCCCTGTAACACGGTAAATATCAATATGGGAGAAAAAAGTTTCGGATAAAAATAATGGGAAATTTTGTCCTCTATAAAAATGTTTCTGATCATTTTTGTCATTGGATAAATAGTTTCTGAGTTATTTAAACAAAACAAAAACTATATTTCTAAAAGCCGTTCCAAGCAACCACTCGGTACTGTAAAAATTTCGATGCAATGATAATGCATTAATCATCAAAAAAAAATTAAATAATGGATCAGGGTTCCATTGCCTATTAGCAAAAAAATAGGCAATGGATTCCAAAAATGCATTATTTCAAACTCTCTGCTCAGGGGACACTTCTGAACATTTTCCAAAAATAAAAATCACGTGAGTAGATTTTTGTATCTTGGACCTCTATTTTTGTCTATGGCTGATCCATGTACGTGTAATAGCAGGTCTTAAAATTACGAGTAGGCGAACCATATGCCAATTGATATAATTGAGATGTATTAAATAATTATCTCCAAGTATATACACACACGCATCAGTTTGCTAGTGAACAAAATTGTCAAGTCTTAATTCACTGGTGGACTCAGCCATAAATTCCTCAGCTTTAACCCCACACACGAGAGGGTCGGCTCCGTATTATTCCCGAGACCTGAGCATTACAGAAGCTACGAGAGGGAACGTATATAGTTCGTCAACCTCGTTGCAATTGTGCCCAATTCCAACCCACGTTAATCCACGACCCCAGGCTAAAACCCGCGAGAGATCATCAAACTGTTACTTTTTTTTTTTTTTTTTTTCTTTCACAAAGCCCCAAGCTATGCGGGGGCGTTACCTCGTTCTCGTAAAATTTTTACATGGTCCTTTCTGCTGCCCATTCGGGATAATCAACCTCGGGCCACCCTCCTCGCGCGGTGTTGGGATTGCGGGAGCAGCAGTGAACTCCAGAGGGAAATTAGATAAGATTAAACGAGGCTCCGACGCGTAATGATTCAGAGGATGAATAGCAGATTGGGGTTGCCTGCTATTTATACATCAGTGCGACGTCTACTCTGCTCCGAATCGTCATTATTTCATTTCACACACCCTAAAAACCACCCTCAGTCTCAATCTCCAGCCAATCGGAGCTGCGCTTTCTTTTGGCCTCGATTGAAACTTAAAAATAATAAGCGCACATACCTGAGAGAAATACGGGGGTAGAACGCAGCGCTGGTCATCGAGTCGCGAACTTTGGACCCTCTCGAGAAGCTCGAAGAGATCCTGCGTCGTATTCTGAATCAATGATCAAAGCAAAGATAAGGGATTGTTCCGAATTAAACTTCGTTTCGGATCGATGGAGTCGCATCGCGCTCTTTTGATTCTATTTTTGTCCAAATTTCGATGCTTACCTTGTCCGGATTTCCCCGCGAATCATCCTCATGAATGATACTCCTCCGTGCGTTCGTCTGCTCGGAATAAACCGCCTCATCCAATTGTTGCCTCCTGGAACATGCAAGATTTCCAAGCAACTGGTCAGCTATCAACCCGTTAAGAAATCTCGGGACAGTCTTATAACATAGGGTGTAGAATGGAAAGATGTTTCTTGTGGGAGATGAAAAGAATAGAGGGCCGGCAGATGTGCTTCGTGTGGCGTCTGTTTCTCGTGCGATGTCGATAGCGCGTATGGAGGCACATTTAACCGAGAGCGGTGTGTCTTGTCGATAATACGTTGCACCGTACAAGCTTTTAGGACTTTGCTACAGATGAGAGTTAAAACGGACGCCTCGAATAACTTCGATGCTCCTATATATATATATATATACGAACTCTCGCTCTCTATATCTTCGTCTCGCTCCCCCACGAAGATACGCAGGCATACACATCTGTGGGCAGCTGGCAAATTGTCTCGTTCTTTCACGAAGCTCTCCCAAAAAGTATGTTCCAGCCCCTAATAAAATAGGAGAGAGTGCTCGACTCTAAATTTCTAATGTCTCGTAGAAAACTTTAGGTGCCAGAGTAGACTATATTATAATGGATGTATATGAGCGGTTACGCGCTCGCAAGTCCGGCACGTGCGAGCTGCTGAACGCGAGTAAACATGGTTTTTTTTCAACTATCTCTCAGCACTCTGGTTACACTGAAAAAAATGGTTCGGGATTTACAATAATACTGTTATTGTTGGCCAGTTATAGGTATACTGGTGAAAAAATATTGCCCACACAGAAAATGCAGCAGCCCTTTTAGAAAATCCCGATTGCCGTAAAGTTCATACAAATATGATACTAGTGAAGTATTTCTAATTCAACAATAATATCGCTGGTGAAGGCAAAGCAGTTTTGTCTACGGCGCCTATAATGCGCCTTTGTGGACGACACTCAATCGTCTGGCTAGCTTAGTCATTATAAATAGCTGGAAATTTATCGTTTTTGTAAATCAGCCATACTAACATAGCTCGCGAAACTACACTGTATTGTTCAAACAGCTGTTGTAGCTGATTTTTACATGCCTAGCTATTTCAACCATATAGTATGGCTGCGAGAATAACGTTGTGACACATAGCTATACTAATATGGCTCGCGCAACTATACTGCGTTTTTGGAACACCTACAGTAATCTGTTAACGCGTGGTGTCTATGCCTCTGCCTCGCGCGAAAACGAGACCTCGCTACGCAAAATTTGATAATGAACGAGTTTGTGAAGAAGAAACTGAACGAACGGAATCTTGATGAGCTTATACCAACACTTAAAGGTAAGTCTGTTCTCACTTATCTACGGAATATGTAAAAAAAGGACTATTTTTCCTGTTATATAAACGCCAATCGTATAACAAGCGAATTTTTGTAGGTTAGGTCAACTGTCATTTTCCTGCAAGGAGAGTATCATATGTCTCCGGGCCATGGATTCTCTCAAACTTCCAGGTGTGTTTCATTAGCTCTAAAAATCAAGTCTCTTTTGCAAAATATTTATGTATGAATATCATTATCGATAACAGATGATTAAAATAAATATTCATGATTATGAAACATATTGGCTGAATTTTTACTGTGACCCGAATATCCCCTACTATATATACCTACCTATACGAGTATAGGTAGGTACAATATCCTGTAATTTATCTATGTAAAATGAATTTATAATTCAGCCATATTCTTTTGGTAGTATAGCTGGTACGTCTACCTCGTATTCTAGCGTTTATAAAACAGCTCTACTAGTATTGTTGGTATACAAAGAATTCTGCCTACACTGACAAAACTGCTATCTACGAAACAACATTGTATATGTTTGCTTCGGCTATAGTATGGCTGGTGTTCGTCTACCTCGTATGCTAGCGTTTATAAGACAGCTATACTAGTATGGTTGGCATACGCATAACTCGTGATGGTGAACTCAACCATACTATGGTATTGCTGAAATAGAGATACTTGTCAGATTCGCGGGGCTATTGGGTATATGTCTGTCATGACATATAGTGGTATGCTTACGCCAACGATATTGTGTCAGTCATATTTGTATGGCTTTATTACCTAGATGGTATGGCAGTAGCGTATTTTCCCATATATAATATGGCTGAAGCAATAATAATTATGGCTCGAATCGGGAAACTTTTTTTTCAGTGTAGGCTATTGAATGCAGTGACTTTTGTTCGTTTTCGAGTGGGAGAAACGGCAAAATCATTGCCGGAAATTTTTGATGGTTTAATGATACGTGGTAAGAGTGGCAGGGGCAAAACGAGCGTGGCAAATGACAATTTGTTATACGTGTGTGTGTGTGTGTGTATTTATTTGTGTGGTGTCATGCCGATGGCTCCGCGGTTAGAGAAACATTAGCCGCAGCACGGAATCGCAACGTATATTCACCGATCAATAATGTATTAATCATCGAAAGCCCAAAGGAGAGATGAAAAGGAGGGGGAAAAAAAAAAGGAAACAGAGAAGAGTTTTCACGTCATCTCGCTGAAAGTGGGAAACCGCTCGAAAAGTTTCTATAAATACTCCGGTTACGGTTATTAACGCGGTAATGGAACCGTGTACACACCGGCGAGTATAGGATATTTAATTTCAGCTCGCATGCAACCGCATAATTCATTCGATACTTTCGGAGTATGCAAAACAAAGTTGCGAATAAAAACATTTTGGCTAGGAACGTTTGAACAGCTGAAAATGTGCGTTGATCCACCACGAAGTTAATCAGCGAGAGTTAGCCTTGTAGCTTCTTCTCTGCGGTAATTCAATCGATGGCCGATGATCAATAGGGATTAGCGTGACGGCAATCTTAATCTTTAATCACTTATCGGATCATTACACTGTAATTTGAGTCTACAAATACGAATTTGCAACATCTTAATTGATTTTTTCGTTTCCCACAACTTTTCAAAAATTATTCATAGAAGCTTTGAATTATTAACTAAAAGAGAGAAAGAGAGAGAGAGAGAGAGAGAGAGAGAGTGAGAAGAAGATGGCTTAGAAGATTGCTTAATAGTTACAAGCAACGCGTGTCCGAATCCTATTAAATATATCAGACAACTTGAGATTTCTACTAAAGATGTAGGCTCTTTTCTCTATACCGAATATCCGGAGCACCATACAGCATGTACGATATTTCTCCCAGGAACCTGAGGTCTTCGTCAAAAGCGGTTTCATATATTATGATTAAATTGCGATGCGGTATTAACGCCCAACTCTCGTTTAGAACGGAATCATTATGACTGTTATTATTATTATTATTATCATCATGATCATCGTCATCATTATCATCCCCTTCCCCCTGACTGGTGTCTTTTCATATACGGATCGTGCAACGGGAAATTTAATAATGTACAATTAAAGAGGCGAGGAGGAACGATTAAAATAAATGAGAACTGGGGCTCGGCGTTGAAAAGTGCTATATGAACGATGTTTCACTCGGTGAAAGCTTTTTCATGCTCTCTCTCTCTCTCTCTCTCTCTCTCTCTCTCTCTCTCTCTCTCTCTCTCTCGCTCGTCGGTTCGCGCCACTTTTTTTTCTCTAAATTCGTGACGCTATGAGCGTCCTTTTGTTGTCACGCGAATGTTATCTGGATTTTCGAACAGCGAGAGATCTAATCGGATCGCGGACTTTGCGGCTCTTGATCCCCGACTGGAAATGTCATCGTCCTATGTCCGTGTATTATAGCAACCCCCGGGAATGAATGCATACCGTATAATCGTGGACACCCCTCGTATACTGTCCGCATAGTTTTAGGAACAGACACCACATGACGTTTTAGCTTCCAATGAGACATGTGTATCGTGTTGGTTTTAGAATTCATATTCATTATTATTTATTTAGTTATACGTTATATTAGACAAAATTTATAAGAACATTAATGATTCCAAACCCACAATAGCTGCGTTTTTGGATTTAGTAAAAGCTCTCGATACTATTAATCGTGAAAAGCTACTTGGAAAAATAGAATTGTATGGGATCAGAGGAACTGCTCAAAAACTCATTCATAGTTAGCTAACTAATCGTGAAAAAATCGTTAGAGTAAATGATGCACTCAATGATGTTAGCATACCAACTACCGGTGTCCCTCAAGGAACGATACTTGGTCCATTATAGTTCATTATTTACATAAATGATATGCTCCAAATTATACCGAGGACTGATACAATAGTCAATGCAGATGATACCGTTGTCACATGCTCGAGGGGCACTTGGGAAGAAGTAAAAATTGAGATTTCCTCTTATTTGAGAAAAGTTGCAATTTGGTTAGCCAATATTGCACTCTCATTGAATATTAATAAAACAGTCTTCATGACTTTTGGTACATATGAGGACAGTGTTGCTAATAATATCGAAATTAAGATAAATAATATAGCCCCGAATAGAACAGTATCCTGTAATTATTCAGGAATAATTATAGATTGCCATATGAGATGGGAATGTCATATACGAGCAATTATAAAAAAAAACTAGATATCTCCTATTAATTTTTTATAAGCTAGTGAAGATATTAGATCCAAAAACTAGGTTCACCATCTATATTATGATTTTTTCCATAGTGTGGCTTTATATGGGTATAGTTGCTTGGGGAGGAGCATGTACAAATGTCATTGGACCTCTGCAAAGATTACAAAACAGGCTACTGAGAATAGTACTTTGAAATTCAAAGTTGAAAAGACCTTTGAGTTTTGAAAACTCTTTTATTGTACAATCATTACTATATTACTTTGAAAAATTGAAATCAAACTACGATAGCTCAAGCAGCAATACAAGAAACAAAAGCCTGACCCTTCCTAAATGTTAAAAAAGAAATTTATCACAGAAGTAGCTTTGTAACAGCGATGGTCTGCTTCAATAGGGACCGTGCACACAAATACACTCTCGCCAAAGTGAGAATGTGTTGTCGTGTACGCACATACATTTTCCCCCAACAAAGTGTTCGTTTTGGACTGCAGATGTCGCAACTAGTATGCATGTATACGAGTACATATTCTCACTTTCGTCACAGTGTATTAGTGTGCACGGTCCCTATAAGCTTGATAATGATCTGAAATCTTTGAACTTCCGGAAAAAATACTATTAAAAAAAAACTGGGAAATTGGCTTATCGATATGAGGAAATAATATGACTTTTTTTGAAATTATTTTTATTTAGCTATCTATTTTTGTAAAATTTCTTTCCACGCCGGACCTATGTACAGGTGTTTAGTCCCCTCTATAGGATATAATGATCGAATATTTCTCATATTCATCATTGTATAATCTGGCTTTGAATAAAATAAACGAATAAATAAATAAATGTGAGATTTACTCCATTTTTGCTTCTAGTCAGCCAATATATGTATTAAAATTATAATGCTACATAAATTCGTGTGAGAGCCTACTGCTACTATCGTAAGCCATGTGTGTATAATATACTCTGCTATTATATGTGGCGTTCCACGCGTGCCAGGCGGACTAACTTATATATATATATATACTGAACAAACGTTGTGCATTCACGCAAGCGTGTTTGTTAATGGGTGTGTCCAATTTAACGAGCTAATTTAATCAATTCTCGTGACGCACATAAAATTATAACCGCAGTATGTGCAAGCATATGTATATTTGGCAAACCGCCATGCAGTATACATGCGTAAACCGGACGTTAATAAATGCAGACCGCGGAATGTTTTCGACGATATACATAAAACAATTACCCGATGAAATTTACCATCGCTATATTCCTCCACAATGCATATATGGGACAGATTTCCCTGTCAATTCGTCCGACCACAATGAGCGAATAATTAATTCGAGGAAAAATATTATTAATCAATGAAATTTTTTTCGGCTAAAGTAAACTTATTTATAGTTTCAACTGGTTAACCTATAGATAAACCCGAGACATCGATGAATATTTGGAATTGTTCAGGACAAAAAATTAATTAACGAAAATTCGTTCACTCCTCGAAGTAATCATTAAAAATATTTTATTTGTTTCCTTTCTAACGCATTGTCGTCGCTCATATGCGTCTCGATATTGACTATAGTGTATCAGAAGTACCTGAAGAAAAAGAAAGAAAAAATTGCAATATGATTCGCGTATTACGAATTTTTATTATTTCGTAATACGAACACGTTTTTTTCGTTCAAGTTTTTTTTTTTCACGTTTTTTTTCTCTCAAATTTTTACCAGAATAGTCCCGGTCAATTTTTTTTTTTTTCTTTTACTTTTCCGGTTAGAAAACAGAGAGAAACCGGGAGATTTTGATGGACAGATGTCCCAGTATGACACATGTAAAGATTTTCTTCTCTTTCTCTCTCTCTCTCTCTCTCTCTCGCAACACGTCACAAATGAATATGTTAATATTGTACGAGATGAACCGCGAGAAGGCGAATGATGGATCGCTCGCGCCCTGCGGATGCCCCACGTTAGTTTTTTTTTTTTTTCAAAATTTTTTTTATCGTCTCATTCGTCTTGTTCTTTTTTTCCCCCCTTTTTATCCCCAGCTCGTTTGCCTGCATACGAGGCCACGCCCGATTTCGCATTGTCACGACGATGCAATATGCTCGAGAAGCAAATTCGATTGATCGAAATTCTCCTCGGCGACAATTCACATTCTGTCGATTTTGCCCGATCGTTCAATCGATTTACGAGCACGATGTATACCACTCTGCTCTACCCTCGCTATGATAATGATCGAATCACATCCACGCACCCTGATGTACGTAAATTTTCCCCTTTCTCTCTCTCTCTCTTTCTCTCTCTCTGTCCTAGATGTATGCAACAATCAGAACAACTTCATTGGTGCCCCATTGAAAATTCTCTCGAAACGATAAATCAGGGCTATCGCGAGGGGGTAGTAACCACCCCTGTGGTCCTTTATATTTCACAGTTTGATGTTGCAGGTGATAGGGGAAAATTCAGACTTATTCGTATACGCGCATGGTTCTCGAATTTTCCACCGAAATCACGACTGATCGGTGTCAACCAGAGCTGGGCAATATAATTCAAGTATACCCGGTAATTGCGATGTACCGGAAGTATAGTACTTGAAGTACAAAGTACTTAAAAATTATTTCAAGTATTGTACTTAAATTTTCAAGTACTCGATCTGTACTTTAAGTATTTGTACTCAAATTTTCAAGTATTTTCCTGGACTTCAGGTACTTTTTCAAGTACCAAGTATGAAGTACCTTTGAATACGTTTTGCTAATGGTTTCAATAACACGTTTGAATGTATAATTGAGGAATGTTCCGCGCCATTTTCGGTTAAGATTGTAAGGAATGACCGTTCAAAGGCTCAAGGTTAGTTACGGTGTCATTGTCAGTGCATGCTTCCTTTTTCAACAATCCGCGTATTGTATTCTTAATTTTTTATTTTTCAAACCTGAAGCTCAAAATAAATCTTTATTACAATCGTCAATGCTATTTTTTAAAATTATTCATAATTCTTCGTTTAAATATTCATGTCCCAAGCTGCCTGACCTGAGTGAATTGCACAATGTGAAAATATACATTTCGATACAAAAAGTACTCGAATGAAAATCAAATGAGTTTGAAGAGTACGTATAAGCAAATATAAGTACTGGAACTAACGAGATGTGTACCTGAAAACTTTAAAAGTATTTGATACTTATGATACTTGACGTATTTCAAGTACTTGGTACACCTAAAGTACTTCAAATATTATTTAGTACTTCAAGTACCGAGTACTTGAAGTATTCCTGTATTTCAAGTATTTAGGGTATACTTGGTACTAGAAATACACGAATACTTCAAGTACTTACAGTACTTTGTACTCTGTACTTGAAGTACTTTCAGATACTTTGCCCAGCTCTGGTGTCAACTAATTTTCATTCTAAAAACAAACTTCTCGTAAATCCTGGCAATTGTTTTTTGAAATTTTGTGGTATTAAAAAATTGGTGGTTCGTGAAAAAAAAGAAAAAACATTGCCAAACCCAAAATGCAATACACATCGTAGCTTTGGCAATTAATAAGATTGCTGCAATATTCCGGGAGAATAATTTATAGCATTTTTAAGGCAAGGGAAACATTTCTTCGCGCAGTTGGTTCCTTTTTTTTTTTTTGTCAAAAGGGGAAAAAGATCGAAGATTTTTGTTTCGTGGTTTAAAATATTTCAACTTTTTTTAATTTTTATTTTTTAGTTTTTATTTTTTTTTTATAATCCCTCACTCGGTTTACTGTGTGTGTATGTGCATCGTCCACATCGATTTATCGAATCGATGAATAAAATAAAAATAAAATTTTTATAAAAAAAAAAATTGCTGCCAAGTTTCTCACTAACCCTGGCTCACGTATATAAAGCCGACACAATTTTTCTTATCTCCATACACACTTTACTCACATGCATACAAGTGATTTCTCTCCGAGAAGCGCATTAACGATTTCATTGTTGTCCCTTATCATTATTTCACGATGAATAATATAGCCTCGCGATTCGAGCACACGTTATAGAAGCTCACGACAGACTATACATGCGAATAGCTCTTTATCGTCATCAGCCATAAGCTCATATATATATATATATATTTTATATGCCCCTCGTACTGCAGATTTCTTCGTCAAGTTACCAGACGTGTATCAGAGATAAATACGATGTGGGTGTGTGTGTGTAGTAATCGATGATTTCCAGGGACGAGACCCTGAGATAAAACGAATTTACGAAAATCATACTCTCAGATTCTCACAAAATAAAAATCATGCCTCTAATCATTATTATATAGAAACGAGTGCATTTACAAATCGTGCATACAACGAAAATGAATAAATAAACGATCAATCCAGAGCTACGATAAATGAATATCTAAAAAAAAAAAGAGAAAAAAATGATCGAGCCAAAAGAGAAATGCATTTCTCGTATAATAAAAATATACCTATACCGATATATCACGTGAAATAGAAAGAGGGAAAAGAAAAAAAAAAAAAAATCCGTTGCTTACGTAGAAAAGAGTTGAAGATGGGGAAGGTTACGCAGAGAGTGCAAGAGAGTTTAAAGCCAAGAGAACGTTTTTTGGATAAAGAGCAAGGGGATAAGTTGGACGAAGAGGAGAAAAGAAAAAAACGTGAGGCTGAAAAAAAAAAAAAAATAATAAACAGAGAGGTCCTCGTAATTTTGGGGGATCGGCATTCGAGGGGTTGACAACGGCGTGATATATATTCTACGGTGGTGGTATACTATAGTGGAGGAACGACTGCGATGCATATGTTGCCCCATCGTGGTCGGCATAATTCTGCATTCGTAGCAGAGAAACATATATCGTTGAAGTTGACGACATATATATATATATATATATATATATATAATCCGGGCTAACCTACGAATTTCAGGGGGTGTATGAAGCATTGGTTCATCACACGACACATGTGTAATGCATGCATGCAACAGCAGGCTAGAACGGGTTGATTGAACGATGCTTCATATGTGTATATCATATATATAGTTGTAGTATAGACACACGTTTATGTATATATGAGCCATTTCGCGTGAATCATGATGATTTTTGGACCAATTTTTCGTTTATTGTAAAATACTTTCACGATTTTTCATATCTACGAATAATTCAGAAGCATTATTACAAAGACTTGAAAATTGGCAGTGAAATATCGAATATTACGAATTTATTACTCATTTTATAATAAAATATTATAAACTCTCAATAAAAATATTATTATTATTATTAAATTAAATTATTATCATCATAAAATATACTTATACTTGATAATAATAATGTAATTGAATAATATTTATTTTACCAACACCGAGATTGAGTTAAATTTGATAAAATCTTTTTCTTTTTACAAACTTGAATCGAGCGATCCAAAACAATTATCGCCTCGCTAGCTCAAACTTTTCTTTCCCGAACAATAATTTTCAAATTTTCAACATTAATTAATCACTGCTGATAATCGAATAAATCGAGCTAGTTAAATAAAAACAGAGCCAACGATAAGGTATAAAAAAAAAGTAACAAGTACTAAAAAATCATGAACCAAATCATTTTTTAAATTTCTCCAGGCAAATACAATGAGGGAATTGATCTTCTCATATGTTTACAGGGCGCCATTTTTTTTTCATAAAGCAAACGGTTGCGATAAATTTTGACCGATAAATTGTTTTACTTTATGTGAAATAGCCCATATGTTGTGTCCATGTACATATATATATATATATAAATGCGTATTCTGTTTTCACGCGGGGATGATGCACCTATGTGTCCGAGGGTGCATAATTTGCATATAGCCATATTTCTCTCCTCATTTACTATTATTATGAGGCCCCCATTGTCATTGTGCCTGGGACATTCTGAATAATGCCGGGCATCGGTTCTATCAGCTATATATATATATACATATATATTCTCTCCGGCGTTGACATTTGCATCACAACAAAGAGAGCATTCACGCCTCCTCGGTGAAGCCTCTCGATTTTCGAGTGTCTAGAAACTCTATAAAGCGAGAAATATGTTGCATATATATATATATATAATAGAGAGAGAGCGAAACATTTTAACTAGATGTAGGGGTTGTAAAAGATGGAGAGAGCACTACACACACATATATATGCGTGTGTGTGTGTGCGTGTGTGTGTGTGTGTGTGTGTGTGTGTGTGTGTGTGTGTGCGCGTGTGCGTGTGAATCGTAGCAGAAAATAGATACTTGAGAATTTCCTGATGGTTCTGCTGGACAAACAAACGTGTGCCGGACTCTTGGTCATGGCCATGAGTTATATTAAGGTTCTGTAGCCCATATTCGATTATTCCTCGTTCCGGGGGTATTGTTGGATTCGATTTATTCATTCGCATGATGGATAATATAATCGAGCCACTGTAAGAACGAAACAGCAGCTAGCAGCAGCTCGATATTGTAATGTACTTTGAATAATAGAGACTATATACACATATATATATGTGTGTGTATATTTATAGGATATATGAAGAAGAAATATTTCTCGTTCCCGCTATATCGAGCGAGATACACATTAACGATCTCTCTCGATTCCCTCTCTTTTTTTTCCATTTGCTCCGAGAACGGGAATATAATAAACGATATAGAGATAATAATTTCCAAGGATACTCTCCGGAGCACGCTCATCGGAATCCCTGGGGTGCTTTGGCATTTTTTTTCGTCGCCCATTTAATGTGCTTTATATTTATATATATATATATATAATCGTAATAATACGATTGAGCTTTATGGCATAATTTATCCTATTCGGGTACGTGCCTTTTCGGTTAAAAAAAAAAACTATAGCCCCTCTGGTTAGACCCAATAGTCTCTCTCTCTCTATCTCTCACAATCTCCGTTGGATCGAAGTCCTCCAAATGACCTGTCTTGGGGGAGAGAGTCAAACGTTTTACCGCTTCGTTTTTGTTGTCCCTGCACACGTGTCCACTTCTCATCTCTTGATTTAATCGACACACATGGTGGGTCATACAATCTATATAGCTTAACGCTGACCCAAAGATGTGCCAAACGATATATTTAAAAAAAAAAATAAGCACATTAAAAAAAATGTAAACGCTGTACAGATATGTGGCAAGGATAGACAAAAAAACAAAAATATAAAAACGAAATTGTGTATAAAAAAAAGTAACGATATGAAAAGAAACGAAAAAGGATATTTAACAAAATAAAATTAATGCTTTAAATATGCTAAGGTACGAGGTACGAAGGGGTAGATAGGACTAAAATACGGAGATCGAAATCTTCGAAACCAGGCACGCGCCAACGACATCACATCCGTAGACCCCACGCGATCTTCTGTGTCGTATTTTTTTTTTTTTCCCCCTATGGCATTTATGCACTCTCAAAGCCTGCAAGCATCAACGGTCTAGCCCATATGGTTTTAAAATTTTCAATATGCTCGCATTTCACCGAAAAAAAAATTCAACAACAGACTTTAATATTTGATATACCATAAACACCGACGATGATAATAACAACAAAACGAATAATTGAAACGAACGAGCCCCGATGATGCTCTGTTTCAATTGACTCGATCAAAGGAAATTAAATAATTATAACGCAGAGTGTTTACCGATGAAAAGATTGTGGAAACCATTTTTTCGTTACAATTCAATATTTTTCAATCCCTCAGTGGATAAAAAAAGGGGTTGTTTGTGCCATTGACTGAAGCTCAAAGTGATCAATGATCGTGTCGTGAAAAAATTGCTCAATCCAATAAGTTTAATTTTGAAAAGGTCAAAAAAATAATCCCTTGAGGGGATTGAAAAAATATTCCTGTAGTTTGTGAAATTGATCTGGTCGAGGGAAACATCCCTTATTTTGGCAATTATTTGCTTGATCGTATATTACGATTTTTTAAATTGTTTTTCGGTGATCAAACAATGAATTATTTTAGCCTTTTCAAAATTTCTCTTTTTCCAATCAACCTTTTTTTTTTTTTTTTACATTTGTTCAGAAGAATTTTGTTTATTTTTTGACATCCTCAAGAACGCCAGAAAAGAGAGATTCGACGTTTGTTCTATAAAATGGCTCTTCGCAGCTCGTGGTATATAAACGAATCCAGCCCCAATAAACAAGGGTGGAAATCACCGGGGGCACGTATAGACGAATTACAATATGCTCCGGGTCTCCCTCTCGCGCGGTGTTCGTTCGCCCTGATACACATTATTTAAATCCCCGTTTGGCCACGGTTCATATTGTCCAAACGGCAAATACAACCCATTATTACCGTGTTCATGACCTTTCGATCGGAATGAAAGGGGAAAATAAGCGTATTAGCGGAGTGTTAAAAAAAAAAAAAAAAAAAAAATACAACACGTATATACGTGCAATTTTCAAAAGTGGATTGCAGCATCGTTGATTCCAACACACGATAAATTTCATTGTCGTATTTATGTACGACACAGCATTTGGTGTGACTTTCGGTATAGCATACACTAAACAATTTAAACAAAAAAAAAAATCATTCGCAATTCGGATTACGTCTCTCCCCTGTATATTTGATTATACATAGTGCTCTCGATGGCAATTATTTTTTCGTCTACATATGCATGGAGGAAAAAAATTTTTTTTTTTTTTACGTCCTTCGAATCGTAACTTTTTAATTCTCGAAATTTTTTATATCGATCAATATTCTATCTATTCGAATTCAATGAAATTCGAATTACTGTCGAGTAGCTAAGCAATAAAATTAATAAGACTGGTGAAAAAAATTTAAGGAACAACAAATTTGTATCTTCAATGACGTCTGAAGCCTTCGCATTACCAATGGCACTGAGTTCTCATCTATTTTATTCAATTATTTTTAATTATACTTTTTGAAATTAATTTGTACATCTATCTTTTTTACTTACACTACTATCGAGCATGATACTCCACACAAACGAACACATACACACTTTCTCACACGGACATATGGGGTACTATACTCGAAAGAAACAGAAGTGTCAAATTGAGACGCGTTCTCGAGTTTCATTGCGTTATATGCGAGGGTGCGAAACCCGGGACATCAATTTATTCACTTTCGGGTATTAACATATATAGGCGTGCATGTAATCCTCAGCCCCGGGGTATTTGTTCCAAAATGCATATATATATATATATATATATATATATATATATATATAGGGGAGGATGAGGAATCTCCACGATGAAATTGATCCGCGACAGATTTTTCAACCGGTACTAATCGAAACCCATAAATTATTCTTTTCCCTCGGTTATAATTCCGTGCCCGTATCGTATTTCCTTTTCTCGCGCATACCACGTACATACATATATACTACAATGGTGATTTGGAAGCTAAAGGACCGCAAATACATTCGATCGAATCGCGGTAATTGGCGGTTATCGCATTAAGCCCAACGCGGCTATTGACCGGCAACAATGACGCGTGCATGAGAAATGATAAGGGAGAGAAACTGACTCGACGTGTGACGCATAGGCGGCTCCTCAACTGACCGCGATAAACTCATCTCTCTGATGGTCATTCGCCTAAATGAATCTTATGTACACGTAGACATGTACATATACTTGTGCTCGATGTAATATGTCTCGGTGATATCGATTTTCCGAGTATCATCGAACCGCACACTTCGCGAGAGTGTTCCAGAGTACTGTATGCATAAACACGCATTGCCTCGTTGCTCTGTAGCATCCACGAAGGGGCTTTACATATCCAGCCAAGTTGGTTAAGGATTTTACATGCATCTATATGCAGTGCAGAGATTTTATATACCCTACCCAATAACATTTCTAGCAGAATTTAAGCATTCCGAACAATGCCTACGAAATTACAAGTCTACCGTAAAACAACTCTACCAGATGGGAGTGGTATCAAACATCTGTACCCAATGATACATCTCTATCAGAATGAGGCTCACACTAACATCTCTACCCAATTACAAGTCTGTCAGATAACAATCGTCCGACGTTACTGTTGATAAGTTGTCGGCATCAGATTATCTGAATAATACACCGTTATCTGGTAGACTTATAATTGGATAGAGACTTTAGCGATATGCTTATACCGGGCAGAAATGCTATTGGGGTAAAGAGTATGTTATTGCGCGGAGATGTTATTGGGTAGAGAATGCATTGGGTAAAAATGTTATTGGGTAGAAAAGTTATTATTGGGAAGGGGCGTGATTATGTGGAGGCATTATTGGGTATAGATGTGTTATTAGATAAAGATGTTATTGGGTAGAGGTGTTATTAGATAAAGATGCTATTGGGTAGAGGTGTTATTGGGTAAAAAAGTTATTGGGAAAATATGTGTTTAGGTAGAGATTTCATTGGGTAGAGACGTCATTACGTAGACATGTGATTGAGCAGATGAGATGTCATTTTGTAGAGATTTTATTGGGTAACGAATTATTGGGAAGGGACATGATTAGGTAGATATTTCATTGGGTAGAGATATCATTGGGTAGAGATATCATTGGGTAGAGATATCATTGGGTAGAGACGTCATTGGATTAAGATGTGATTGAGTAGAGATGTTATAGGCACTGCTCATATCTGATACGGTTATATATTTTCCGGTAGAGTTGTAATTTCGTAGAAAATTTATTGAGTAGCAAAGTTTCAGGCAGAGTTGAGAATATGTCGTTCAAGTTTCTGTAACTAGATTCCCAAACACATTTGATCCGATGACGCCCCCACAGGAATTTCCCAGAGGTTATACATGTAGCTTTCTCTCTCTCTCTCTCTCTCTCTCTCTCTCGGTTATACAATTTCCGGAATTTGATTCGCATCATCGACGCCAACTCGTCATTAATGATAATTCAATAATGCGAGAGGACGCGCGCGTGTGCATCCGTTCGAGTTGTCGCGCCTGCAACATACCGCCCGGGGAATTCGTAATTGAATTTTGCGGTAACCCAGGAGACATATTACCGCAATAAGATCCCGCAATGTGGGTAGACGCATATGCATCAGCAAATTGTGTCGTGCACAGCTCGGGAAATTTCGCACCCCGTATATTTCGATGAGATAAACCAACGAAAAGCATGAAACTCTTTGCAATTATTTTGCGCTTTAATTCGCCCCTTTCTCACAGGGTTAAACAAAAAAAAAGAATCTCCGGTATCCTTGCCAAAATAATTAATAAAACTAAGCTTTGAATATCACGAGAGACATGCACTTTACCTTTGAATGTAGCACTTCATTTTCGCAGTGAATGGATAACAATAAGACACGATTCATGATCCTGTGTAAATGGATTTTGAGGGGGAAAAAAAATTCATACGCGCGAGTTTCACGTGAATGTGTGAACTCTGAAGAATGGAAAAACCGATAATAAATCTTTCAGGCTCACTCTAATCCTATCTCTCTCTCTCTCTTTCTCTCTATCCTCTCGAATGTCCAGCTTTCCCAGGTTAACGAATGACCTCTGGGAATTACCTAGAGCTGGACGACGAGAGCTCGAAGGGGGAGAGAGAGAGAGAGAGAGAGAGAGAGAGAGAGAGAGAGAGAGAGAGAGAGAGAGAGAGAGAGAGAGAGAGAGAGAGAGAGAGAGAGAGAGAGTTGAAGGGAGGTTTGCTGAAGAAGAGCGACTCGACCTAATTAGTCCTCGGCAAAAGGGACGGGCTCGGGTGTGGGTTGGATTGCAGCAGCTGGTCTGCAAAATGATCCTTCAGGATCTTCCTTCCCTCTGTTCGCCAACTATTATTAAATCATGAAGCTTTTTTGCATGAACTTCATCCCCTACGATCGAGGACGAGTCACTCGAACATATTCTTGATGAACGAAAAAAATCGTCCTACACGGTATACATTTTTAAATTTAAATAATCGTTATTATTATTGAAAAAAAAAGATTTATCAAACGTATAATTGTGATATGATTGGTATGCAAGCCGGTAGGATTATTCAAAGAGCCAATTTTATAAATAATTTTTAATTTCTCATTCATAAGGAAACGTTTTTTTTTTTTCCCTTTTTCATCAAATAAAGAAAAAAAGGTACGGAATTTTTATTGCCGCAGAGTTCGTAAAATGTTGTTTAATTTTGCACATACGTAGAGCAATAAATTCCTCATTGTTGACTTTTCTTGTTCTTTTTTTTTTTATTCAAATATTCAAAATCAAGAGAATAGCAATAAAAATAGATATTTCTTTAATTTTTTTTTTCTTGTTAACACTCATAGAGGAAGGAGATTTAGCCAAGTTAGCGGAGGAAATGTGCGCGTTTTAATCATCGGTTTAAAAAGAATCGTGCAGAGATGAGAATTCTCGAGAGATCGTATAGTACCAAAAAAAAAAAAGGTAAAAGAGAAATATAAGAGAGAAAATTGCTCTTACAGATTGTACACTGCAATAATTCTTGGTGCATTCGTCGTCGTCCACTCTCTCTCTCTCTCTCTCTCTCTCTCTCTATCCACATGTGTATATATGTGCCAGCAAGTGAGAGTGAGACGGAGATAAGGTCGTGGTGGCCTTTTAATTGCTCGTTTCCTGCCCCGAAGAATAAAAAAATAATTTAAAAAAAAAACAAAAGATGATGACAAAGAAGGAGTGTATAGGATTGCAGTGCAATCGTATAGTCCGAGCTATGGGACTGTGCCTGATGATGTTAGCTCTCGCATCTGCTGGCATTCTCTCATTCCCGGGGAGACGACGAGGACGATGAATCTTTGACCTGTCTTCATTGCCAGAGAGCCTATATGTACCATCATCGCTGCATGATGCTCGCACCGAGCATAAGCGATGAGAGAGAAAGGAAACGTGACTTTTGTCATTCGAATTTATCTTTTTCTTTCTCTTCCTCTCTCTCTCTCTCTCTCTCTCTCGTATGAGAGACGCAACATACGAGATATCTCTCATTAATTCGGCGTGTTTAACACTATACCGAGAACTCTCCATTCATACGACTCTTCGTTCGTGCTCATTCAATCCGAGGGAATTTGATTCATCCTCTTCGCGTGTCGCGTCTCGCGAGAAAAAAAAAAACCACATCCATGTCGACGGTGTTTGAGCAATGTTCTTTTTTTTTTTCGTCGAAATAAAAGCAACATCGTATCGAGTTTCATGATTAATCAACGAACGATGAAATTTAATGAAAATTCATCCTTTTTTTTTTTTAAATTCTCGTTGAACTTTTAAATAATCGACGCTTTCAAAATTTTATTTTTCTTAAATTTCAGCGTGTACGACTTGAGCGAGTCATGGTGGGTCTCATAATCGACTTTTTATTGTTTAATACTTAAAATTTACAAGAATATGGGAATATTAATACAAAAAATAATAATTTTTATTATTAATATTATTATTGTTGTTGTTCATAACAAAAATCCGATATACCTGTCAATTTTGAATCAATAAAAAGTCGAATATGGGACACAATGACACTCGCAAGTCATTCGATAGCGTAAACGTGTCAAGAAGATAAGTTGCAGATTCGAGTCCCCGCGTTAAGGAGAATAAAATCCTATCGAGTAATCCGTGTAGGTTTTTTTTGTTTTCTAGTGTAACCCTTCTTTGATCTATAAAAACGACAAAATATGCATATGGAACCATTTTGCAAGATATATATTCAATATAATAGCGTATATTAATTTTCACATTAAATTTTATTTGTGAAATTTAATGTATATTTATTGAATATTAAATTTGATACTGGTCTTTAATTTTCAAAACTACGTATATTAAAATATTCAATCATTGAAATCGTTGAATTTTAATATACAAAAAGCAAAAAGAATATGTTAATCGCTTCACGCATTTTCCTATCAAATTTCAAACAGAAACTTTTAACAGTGTATCCTAAAATTTTACAAATTTTCAATGTTCCATTTTTTTTTTTCTTTTGAATTCACTCTAAATCATTCCATCCCTTTCGTGAATTCTGATGGATCCATTCAATTTCCCGTGTCACGAGCAGCGAACGTTCGGGCGCGTTTTATAAAGGAAAAAAAAAACAAAAAAAAAAAATCAGCTGAGCGCACTGATCGATTAGTCGGTGATTCGTGCGCTCGCGGGCGTGAAGCGAAATAGAAAAAAGCCCGAGAGGGAAGGAGATATTGCTGTACATTGTCCCGAACGGGAGAGGATGGAGACTTTGGTGCACGTGGCAAACACAAAACCGCAGCACGAGCGAGTTGTATCCATGTTTTCATATATATATGGGGGGGGGGATCCTGAAAAACCGATCGAGCGTGAAATCGATCTACCTAGAGGGATTTTTTTTTCGTTAAAAACTACGAGACCAAAAAGCTCGTAATCCTCGTTTGATTTTTTTTTTCGGATTATTCGAAAAAGCGGATGAAAAACCGTAAGAAAAACGTGCAACATTCGTCGAGAACAAATCGTGAAACGTTATTTAATCCTCGATTGAAAAAAAAAAAAAAAAATTAAAAGCAAAAAACTCTTAACTTGATTTTCCGTGGAAAAAAAAAAAAATCGCGAGCGATATAGTTCTCACATGTACGGGAATACGTTCTATGTACGTGTGATCGTGCGTAAAATCGCGAGAATAAAGTCGTCTGTCGTGAGATCAACCGAGCGAGAATCCGTACACGTCTATATACGCACACAAAACGCGCCAGGCACAAAAACGCATCACGCACATTTATCGTCGGTTGATATAATCCTCTGGTAAGCCGAAGCGTAATCCTCGGGTATTCCGATTCTCTCTCCCCCGAGCATTATGTACAGTGGTCACCCGTGCTATATCCCACGAGTTCCTGATGCTCCGAGACACACACACACACACACACACACGAACACACACACACACACACACACAGAATTCCGCAAGAGAATAATACCCAACTTTAGATCGAACTGTACTGGCACGCATATCGGGGATTCCACATGATACGGGACGATTTTTATTGGTCGGGGATTTTTTTTTTTAGCTAGATTCTAAATTACCGTTGGAAGAGTCAAATTAACTTGGCGATGGTGTTGGATTTCTTTAAGTGCAATGAGAAAAAAAAAACTTTTCGAATAATCCTTTTAGTAAAGGCCCGCCCCGTTTATCCTAAAATTACAAACTGAAAATCAAAAAATTTTCTCCCAGTCAAATATCGTTCCACTGAATTAAAAAATCCCCCCCATATATAGACCTTAAGGCTTTTGTTTATTCCAAAATTACGAACTAAAATTAAAAAAATGTCCCAACAAACATCGGTCCACTTTGCATGAATTACCCCATACATATACATATATATGTATATAATATGTAGTATAGATGTGCCAAACGTGTTTATTATATATTACAAAGCCTCTCTTCCCTTTGCTTTCTTCTACTTTCACCCTCACTTCGATATATCTCACTTGGTTTTACGGGGCACACAGCCTGTAACATGCATATATAGTCGTAACATCTAAATGTGATAGGTATACATTCCTCGCTAATCCGTGAGTATAAAAGGCAGCAAATAGAACCTCAGCTAGCGGTGATTTAGTGACCGAGCCAGAGGCTTGACGTCGCAGGAGGGACAATAAGATAAAAGGAGAAGGGGGGGGGGGGGGCTGAAAAGTTTCATTACCCCCAATGAAATTTTTGTAGATATGTTTCTCGGGTTTCATGATCGGAGATATCTTCAACTTGCGAGATAGGTAAACATTATATCTGGGCAAAAAAATGACAAAGTTTAAGATCGCACGGATCGTTACATTCGGTCCTAATGTTGAAAATACACGAGACCACGCCCAGTCAACCCCGTTCCGTCGTTTCGATTGGCCTCGCGCGCTCGGCGACCTCCCGATGATCGCCGAGAACGGCCGAGTCGCGCGCATCACTCGTAACGATCGCTCAAGCGATAGTCGCGTATGCGAGAGCGCGAATTTCGAACGCGATTTTTTTTTTATTCACGCGAAAATCCGTTTTAATATGAAGAAATATAGACAGAGAGGAGAAGTAAACGAGAGAATTGGTGGTAATTTTAATTGATATTGAAGAAAATTTCGATGGCTTAAGGATCATGGGAGAAAAAAATGTAAAAGTACAGAAAAAGCCTTATGAGCCAGATGGCCCGAGGAATTGGCTTTTCTCGTGCTCTCC
Organism: Rhorus exstirpatorius; assembly: GCA_963564615.1. Taxonomy (NCBI): domain Eukaryota; kingdom Metazoa; phylum Arthropoda; class Insecta; order Hymenoptera; family Ichneumonidae; genus Rhorus; species Rhorus exstirpatorius. The sequence goes on from OY751320.1 coordinate 30,912,540, forward strand.
ATTGCTACACGATGCGTGTATGCTTGAGGCGAGCGTGTTGCCTAGCTCGGCGTTTATTACTCCCCGGGGTCGTAGCGGACGAACCTCCCTGGTGCACTCTCGTATTATATCGCTCTATGCGTATAGATATATATTGTATAATCGTTATATATATATATATAGCATGTGTACCGATATCCCGCGGTGCTGTTGACTATACCACCGGCCAGAAACTCGCCCGATTGCGTTTTACGCCCGATGGCTACTTCGGCTTCGATTGTACTCTTCTATTTTATTTTATTTTTTGTTACTTTTTTTTTTACATACATTCTTTCTCTTTTGTCCTGTCGTGGCAAGCATATAGAAGATACAAGAATCCTTTGTAACTTTTGACTTCTGGTGAGGGTATAAATGGAACTCTCTCTCTCTCTCTCTGTCGCATCTTCTAATATATAATCCTGAAGTTTTCTTCGATGCGCCTTCCGCTCTGTTAACGTCATTGACAATTTAATTCATATTTTTTATTTTATTTTTTTTCAACTAAAAAGAATACTCGAAAAAAAAGTATATCTGATTTTCTCGCTATAGCCATACTCGCGGCAGACATAAATTTTAATCTGGCCTCTCTCATTCTTGAAAATTATGGCAAGGCATTTATCGTTTTCAAGCAACGGCGTGGAAAATTTTTGTTCGCAAAAAAAAAAAAAACATAATTTAATCAAAAGTTCACGAGTTTTCTCGGATTTTAAAATGAAAATATGTTTATCGAGTCTCATTTGTCAGGATTATGGGAGCCAGAACGAGCGATAAAAAAAAACTTTCAGGCTACATCGTATATCAAAGACGATATATATATAATAATAATAATAATAATAATAATAATAATAAAATTAGAGTGCAAGTGAACGAGGATATTTGACTCGACCTCCCGAAGCGTATAATGTATTCCTCTGGGGCAGGTTATTATCGGGTGAAAAGACGAACGACGAGAAGTACGAAAATAGGAAATGGGTTATCTCCGCGGGTCTGAGCAGGCCGAACGACTTTGAAAAAATATCAGAGAGAACGAATTCGAGTTAACATTTTTAACATTAGCATAGATAAGGGGACCACCCGAGCGAGAGTTTCTTCGTATATTTTTATTTTTTATTTTTATTTTTCCCTCCAATCGTCTTTACTCCCCTGCTGCTGCATATCTCCAATTACGAATGTAACGGGAACATTTTTTGCATAGATTGTAACGAGGGGGCTGAGATTGCACGCATTGCATTAAAAAAAAAACCGCAATTTCGTTTTTTTTTACGAACAATTGATGTTTTTTCTTCAATGAAACGAAAATTCGATTTTAACTGAATGATAATTAATTTTGAAAAAAATTAAAAATATTTTCTAACTCGCCGAAATAAAAATCCTCTCGGAATTTCCAAAAAAATGTTTATTTTTGTATTAAAAAAAAAACTACAAAAAAATTCTGAGAGAATTTCGGTCTTATTTTAATTTAATTTTTAAAATAATACCTCTCACAACAATTTTTCAGATTATTATTATTATTGTTATTATTTGGAGCTCCGTAAAAAGAGACCCCTCTCATCCGTAAATAAAAACGAAGAAAACTAAAAAAAATACAAATTCTTGTTATCATGAGTGCAACGACCCATGGATCTTTGCCCAAGTCGGAGAAGAAGAAAAAAAAACAAAAAAAAAAAAACGCAACGAGAATACGTAAAATTGTATTTCCCTCGTCGTGCCTCTTGTGTGCATATAAACAAAGTCGACAACGTGAAAACTTTGCGTATGGTGAAATCTTCGAAGTTTGAGGCGCAGCATTCGCGCGGATATTTTACGTATTCACATCAATGCCCGCAGTCGTCGCGGTTCCCAAAGATAAAAATAAAATAAAAAAATTAACGAAAAAATAGTTTGAGTTCGTGCGGCAAAAATTCGTGAGATATATAAATGTTTTTTACCCGAGAGCACACGAATTTGATGTGCTCACTCGATCGAAAATCCGTTTTTCCCTCTCGCCCCCCGGACATCGTGAACTGTTTTTTTTTTTTTTTTTTTTTTTTTTTTTTTAATTATTTTATCAACGACGTAACATCGCAATGCAACAGTAGCTCGATTCATTCGAGGCGAGCATCTCTACCGCCGATAAGAAAGAATCAGAAAGAGAGAGAGAGAGAGAGAGAAGGAGAGAAAAAATCATGAAATTAAGATGAGGAAAGGAAAATCGACACTCTGTGTTAATCAGGCTCCCTCTGTGTTACAATTTTTTATTTTTTATTTTCTTGATAAAAAAAATAATCTTGCAAGATGCTGAATGAATGGAAAAAATTAATTTCATACGTAATTTGGCTCGAGAAGAATTTAAATTTTTCATATCTCAATTTTAATTTAACAATTAGCACAAAAATAACACAAATAATAAATAATCACAATGATACTTGAATATTCCTGTATAACCCCTTAATTTTTTCAGGCCCCGCCACCTGATTATCATTATTGGGACCAAAACAAACGTGTTAGCCAAAAAAGAACCCCAAGAATTTGCAAAATTCGGAAAAGCCGTCAAAGTAAACAATTACCCAATGATAAAATAACACAGATTGGCAATTCTCATATCTTCGATAAAATCCAACTTTGTTTATTTTATTCGCAACTTATATCTCATCATTTATTTTATAAAATTTACAAATTCGTAATTACATATATCTACTCTTTGGTCCACAATATAAATTATTCTTACATTGCATTTCATGAAAAAAAAAACTTAAAAAAAAGAACCTCAATCGACCAATAATTATTCGCATTGCGGAGTACAGAGTCGACACGTGTAATCAGAAATATTGCAAATCTCATTTTCAAAATAATTGATAATTAAAAAAAAAAAATTATCATCAAATAATAGCTTAATATCCCAATTAAGATTTGATGCTAATTCAGTCTAATACTTTTTGTTTCATTCGATTTCTAGAAATATTTTATGTTGATTGAAATTAAATTTAAACGTATATCCCTGGGTGTTAAAATTGTTAATTGGATAAAGGACGCGTGACGGGGGTCTCTGCGTGCAACGTCAGCGTGTTTGGTGTGCCTTGTAAAACTATTGCATCCTCTCTCCTTGGCGTTGATTTTCGCTCTCCGAACGAGCAACCGGATACGCCGGTCAGGCGGAGCAGAGCGCTCGTATTGCTCGCTCTCTGGCGCCCATATATCGTTGAAATTGAATAGTGGGACGAGTTGGAACGAGAAAAGAAAAGTCTCGTGCGTGTGGCGATCCTACGTTCGCATATATATATTTCATATATTCACATTTGCAATAGTGCAACACGTCCCACTTGCGATAAAATTTTTCCATTTAAATATATATTATATATATATATATATACATATATGAAGAGAGATATCGAGGCAGGCAGACGCGAGCAATTATTCAAACAACGCTCGCGTTTGTACGATTTAAAGAGATACGATCATGACGATAATAATAATAGCGATCATTTTCTTTTACATATCATTATTCTCAAAAGTATTGCCAACTTTTTTTTCCCTCGCAAAATGATGTGAAATCAAGTGACAATTTTTTTTTTTTAACACCAAATTAGTAATCGTTAAGCAGTATTTTTTGTTTATAACTGTCAGAAAAAAATTGTTTATTGAAACAAAAACAATTTTTACGATTGCCTCTTTGGTCAAAAAAAAAAAATTACAGAACCAAAAATTCATCACTTGGCAGATGAATGACACTACGTCATCAATTTTGATTTTTCAAAGCAAAAAAAAATGTACGAAAACAAAAACAATGTTAGATAGGAGAAAACTTTCGTTACGATTTATCGAATGTTTACGATCTTCGTGGCTCTCTACGAGAGCATCGTTTTTTTTTTTTTTTTTTTTCTTTTTAACGCCACGCGGAAGTGCATCTCTCGCCCACTCGTGTGTGTAAACTCCGAACTCGCTCGCTCGCGTACACACACACACAGGCGTTGTTAAAACGATTGGAAAAAAAGTGAAAAAAAAATCCGCGTGGGATTGCCACGATTATCTTTTTTCCCCCTCCTCCCTTCTCGCCGATTCACGTTACACGTATTCCTCATCGAATATAAAATAAATTAACGATCAATGCCATGCGCACGTGTGTGTTTCTCGTTCGTGCGGGAAAACACAATTATTTTTACCATCAAATCGATCTACAATCGATTCGTGTGGGGGAGAAAAGTTTTCTTTGATAAAAAAATTTTTTTTAAATTAAAATGGCGTAGAAAAATTCCGAATCGGAATTCAAAAAATTGTACTCTTAGAAAATTCACTCGATAAAATATTAATATTAAAAATAATTAATTATTATTGTTAAAATTAATACTAAAATCATTTCGAATATCGCGCAAGGGTTTGTCGAAACCCAGTTTTCTTTTGCACGGAAAATTTCCTCGACAGAATTATAAACATTTATAGCGGAAAGAAAATTTGTATCAGTCGTTATTGATGAATTACCGTTTCTTCGACAGGAGCGTGTAAGACTCCTTGGAAGCGGTGCAAAGGCGCATTCGCATTTTGCGTGCCCTTTCTCCCCGCTTCTTGCCAACTCCACCTTCCAACACTGGCATCCAGATTTACGTGTATCTCCTATCGACGCACTTCACAAGAATAAAAAATAATAAAAAAAAAAATCCAACTAAACTCAGCACAGACTCGAGCCAGGAACGTCAAATGAAAGTATATATGTATCGACGAATCGTTTCACCGTTTTGCGTCCGTGTCACATCGCACAATAAGCATCGAAACATCGATGAAAAAGCGTAGAATAAAAAAAAACAACCAAAATAACCGTCAAATTTCACCATAAAATATTCCCGATCGCGTGACTCTTGCTATTACACTGGAATTAGAGAAATATCCTCTCTCTGACACGTGAATTATCCCATTTGTTTCGTTTGTCCAAACGCCATCAGCGCCCCACGCACGAGGGCACTTGAATTATTTTTCTCAATGAACTCTCTCGGACACGACACGCGAAAAAATATTACACACACACACACATATATATATATGTATATATATATATATATATACACGTGGTAGGCCAGAGGATAAAAAAATACGAGAATGCACTCGAGACGCGAAGGAACGATGAATGAATACGGTCAGCACTTGTGTTTTTTTTTTTTTTTTTTTTTTTTTCTTTACCGCGAGTATGTCAGTGCGCGAGTTGTACTTTTATGCGAGAGAGAAAGAGAGTGAAGAAACATGCGAATGACTCGTGTTCATCCGCACGGATCGACGAACGAAACGGGTATGAATCCAACTTCAGGGGCAGTCAGCGAGTGAGCACAGGGGCCCATGCGTCACGCCACAAGCGGCATTATACGGCGGCGTTACAGTGGGTACATAACGCTAGTCGGTTAGTACGGTAAGGATATGTGCCACGCTGAGATCAGAGACCCCACCCCGAGCAAGCTCACAGCGAGAAAGTAAGAGGGGAAAAACAAGAGAGATGGCGAAGGAAGTTCGAGGGGACAAGCAACAGGGGGCGCGCATCCCTTCTTAATTCTTTCTCTCTCTCTCTCTCTCTCTCGCCCCTTTTTGTTTATCATATTATGCATGGACATCCACGATCCACGCTTCCTTTATCATCGACGGTGTGTCCGATAGTCCGGATGCTCGGCGCAGCTTTTCGGACTAAAACGTAATTGTATGCACTATGTGCTATACGTGATATCGTATCTCAGCTTACGGTGAATCACTTTCGTGCGTTCCCCAACTCTCTTCCTGTACGCCGAAAAAATTCTGAAACTCGAAACTCTCGGTTCTCCTTTTACACTACGAGTTGTTATATACTTGCTGTAATGAGAAGGCCCGAAACGTCTTGGACATCGAGCACATTCTTACCTAACCTTTTACTTGTCAAACTTGATCTACATCATCCACATGATGTAGATCATGTAATGTAACATGATCTAGATCCACTTTTTTTGTCCTTGATCCTGCTCGTAGCCCAGCTTTTTTTGAAACCTGCAATCCTTCGGACCCCCGAAAAACATTTTCACATTTTCAAGAAACATTTTACCCGTGTAACTCGGTCGTAAACTTCTAAGGTGAAAATAATGATTGATATTCTTTGTTCGTATTGTCTATAATTAACTCGTAATTAATTATTTTATGTGAATATGATTTTCTAAAGTAATTCAGAATTTTTAATCTCATTTCTTTTGATTATTCGTACAAAAAGTAAATCTATCACGATAATCGTCGTTCCATATACACTTGCTTGAACGATACTTTTTTTTTTTATTATTATTCGGCTGCTGGTTTGCATCGGTGAAAGTAATATTGAGATATAGTATAGATACATACATTTATGTATCTTGCGGTGCAGAAACCAAGATACATCGTTCTGCATATAAACGGCGAGGTTTACTACTCTCTTGCGTTCGGTTTAGAGAGCACTCGATCGAACAGGTGGTCACGTGAGTCTCGTCTCGTCGTGTTTACGAGAACGAGTCCATTCGACGACGAGTATTCTCTCTCTCTCTCTCTCTTACTCGTCTAGTTTATCTGCTATAACGGGCACGGGGTCTCTCTTTCCGTAATTGGATTTCGATACGATTCTAGAGTTTCTGTTTCTCTCTCTCTTCTCGAGATATGTATACAGTGAAAGTGCAATAAATTTGCTTTTGCTTCGATCGCGTAACATTGTGTGATTCGAAGCAATTTTTCTTCCATCCCTGATGTATACGTGTAACCTGTTTTAAATACAATAGGAGACTCGGAGGAACGTTAGTCCTACGCAGGGGGCAAACATATTTGTGATATATTACGGATCATATTTCTCATCTGATAATTCGAGTTATTCTAATCAGAGTTGTAAGAATCTCAATGTAAAAATAAAGCATTAATCATTAAAAAGAAATTAATTAAATTCCTTTACCCATTGCCAAAATAATGGACAATGGATCAAATTCCATTTCCCATTAAAAAAAATAATGGATGATAGTTTAATAGCCAATAACCTTCGACAAACTAATGATTGATGGATTAAATTCCATTACCGAAACAATGGATAATGGATTAAATTCCGTTATCCATTACCAAAACAATGGACAATCGACAATTTCATTACCCATTACCAAAATAATTGGTAATCGATAAAATTACATTTCCCATTACTAAAATAATCGTTAATGGCACCCATTGCCAAAACAATAGACAATGGATTTAATTCCATTGCCTATTACAAAAATAATGGATATGAATTGAATTGAATTATCAAAATAATGGGTAATCGATAAAATTACATTATCCATTACTAAAATAATCGTTAATGGATTAAATGCGATTATCCATTACTAAAATAATGGAAAATCGATGAAAATTCCATTACCCATTACCAAAATAATGGGCAATGGATTAAATTCCATTACCGAAATAATGGATAATGGATTAAATTCCGTTACCCATTACCAAAGTAATGGATAATCGATAAAATTTCATTATCCATAACTAAAATAATCGTTAATGGATTAAATTCCATTATTCATTAACAAAATAATGGGTGATGGATTAATTTCCGTTATCCATTATCAAAACAGCGGACAATGAATTAAATTTCATTGCCAATTACCAAAATAATGGGTAATTGATAAAATTTAATTATCCATTAATAACGGGCAATGGATTTCAGTAATGCATTACACAGACAATGCATTATTCATAACTCCGATTCCAATCTACTCAAGTTTTACACACAGATTAGTTTTCTGGAAATTTAAAATATTCCAAAAAATTATGAATTTTACGAGAAATTATTTTTATCAAAGAAGAACGAAATTTTTGTATGAAATTTTATAGCCCATTGGTAAAGTAAATTTTCGATATGTCGAGAGGTGTACACCCAATTCGATGGTGATAAATAAATTAATGGAAAAAATAAACAAATAATTTATATTTTTTTGAAGCAACGAGAGACTCCGATGTTGCTTAATGAATAATATTTTTAAAAAATTACACGTTTTTTTTTCTTCTTCATTTCCAACTATTTCATAATTGTATCTATCGTCGCTGAACACCCGTGTGACGTTAGCTTGAGCGTTACAAATCCCCCCCTTCAGTCCGCCCAGGGGACATGCGTAGGTCGTCGTACGTCGAGAATGAAAGAGACACAGAACCGGCTGAATCTATTATGGTCACTCTCGAGGTTTGTTTTAATTGCTACAGACACACAGGTGATTCGGATCTCCAAGTATACCATTTCTGTACAACTTTGACTCGATTTTACAATCATGAGTCATACGGATATATATATATTTACATATATCAAGCGTATAGAATCGTGCAGAGAACATTGGATTGTCCAACGATCGATATTCGATGTAACTCTTCGCGCTTGCACGTTTTTTTTTTTTCCCCTTCAATAGTTGGATAAGGAAAAAAAAGATTGTATTATTTGCCACGAAAGAGCGTCTATGGTCAATGGCTCGGGTTCGAGCGAAGCAAACAAATTTACAGAATGGAGTAAAGTCATGACCCCTTTCTCTCGTTTGATTTTTTTTTTCTTTTTTACCTTTTTTTCTCACTTTTACCGCGAGGGTTTACTGACCCAATAAATTTCCAATGAAGGGGGGGGCTCCACTCGAAAATTCACGATGAAATAACAGAGTCGCATATGGGCTCGTGCACTCGACACAGATCGCGATAAATTTAGTGGAAAAACCACTCGACTTTTTTTTTCTCGTTTCCCTCATTTTTTTTTTGCTCTTTTTTTCGAGGGTACAAATGCCAGGGGTCATGTTGACTTGACGTAAAAAAAAAAAAAGAAATGTATTTGTACGAACATATAGGTGCGTGGGGGTCGAAGGGAATTAACTCGGAATTTTTTTTTTTTTTCCAAGTTTCGTAGTTTTAGATTTGGTAAATGTTGGAAAATTCGTTCTGAGCTCATTCCGAATGACTGGACAATGGAAAATCATTCGCTCTTTCAGGCTTATCGTACAAAATCTTTTGGGTACGTTCGTATACATCCTCTCGAAAATCCTAAATTTTTTTTTTCTTCCCTCGCACTCCGTGCTCTTCTCGCTTGTCGTTAACGATCGACCACTCTCGTCCAGTGTGTGGGCAATTCGACTTGCTTGACCATGCGCTGGATAATTCTCTCGAAGGGGCGAAGGGAGGGGGAAGCCCATTGGGAAAGCCTCCACAATAACTTTAATTTGACACTGAACGAACTCTCGAATTTCTCTCTTTTCCTCGATGAACGAACAATGGCGAGTCACTCGAGCGGATGAGATCTCTGTGTGAGTCTCGACCATCGAACATTTTTCACCCTTATTCACCCCTCGGTACATCCCGAAAATAGGGTGAATTCTTGCGTGGAACTATCCTTGTGGTTGCGGCAGGAAAAATCGGACACCACACATAATATCTCTCTCTCTTTCGGCAATCAAAATCATTTTGATTCCAAATTAGAGGGAAAAATCGTTTTGGCGAATAGTCTCGGGACAAATAATTTGTTTATTAAGAAAACTAAAGTTTTTAATAAATGCGAAGAAACATAATTAGAATTATAATTAAATAAATAAAATGGAAAAAAAATAAAATTCCACAGCAACGAAGAAACAAATACGAAAGCAAAATTTGCAAAAAAAAAAGAAAAAAAAACAAAGAACTGAACCGGTGTAGATCAAAGGCCACGATTAATCCACTTCGACTGCTCCGGACAGGAGTGTGATCGACCGGGAGAGCGAATAAACGATTTCACAGTCAGAAATCGCGAAACAATGATAATAAAAATAAATACGAAAAAAAAAACGAACAAAAGCCAAAAAAAAAACGCTTTTATTTGTTGTAATAGGACATATCGAAATAATGCTCGAACGACATTGTCCGTTGGAGTGCATTCGGGATTTTTGGCTTGCGTGCCTCCGTTTACATTTCGCAACCCCGTGAGCCATACCAGACCCGCGACGATACAGAAATAATAAAGGGAGAGATCTGTCGTGGCTGAAATATCCCGAAGGGGGAAAGAATTGTTCTCGTGATTTTCACATCGTGTTCGAGAGAACATACGAGAGAAAATCGTTGTTTAATAAATTTATGGGGTAGAGCGAGAAAATCCGAAAAATGAAACAAAAGGTATCGATATGAAAGTATACAAATCGGCATTACTCACCAGAAAAGATAATAAAAATTTAAAAATATTTTTTCAATCACTTTAACATAAGCTAAAAATTCGTTAGCTCGTGTTAAAGTTAAAGATTAATGGATAATAATCTAAAATTTGTATAAAATTCAATGGGAGATGAATTATTGATAATTGAATTTCAAAAATGTATATCAACATTAATGTCATTCATTTGGAAAATTGGTACATCCGTATAGTTGAGTGTAGTTCGCGATAACAGCGCCAGGTGGCACAGGGGCAAAGTCGTTCTCACTATTGAGACAGCGCGCTGGGACGTATTGATAAGTGGCTCGACCGTGTACGACGGAACTATGAGATCCGGGACTCGCCTCGTGTTTTTCTTTTGTTGTGAAACTTGCTACGCTGGATATTTGTCAGCGGCAAGTTTCTTATTTCAAAAATCAAACTTCAGTTCTTTACTTAGGCTGCCTAGTTGAATCCTTCCGGGATACTCCTGACGAGTTTTATCGTATTTTAGCGTGGAACTATAAGCGACTCATTTTAATCTCAAGGACCTAACTTTTATGCATTTTAAAATTCATATACGCGCGTCCGTAATTATTCATATTTTTTTTCTTATAAATTTCACATACACAATTGGACACGTTTGAACTTTATTATTTTTAGCATAATTATTATATTAATTTTCAAATATATATTAATTCTGAATCAAAATTTTGTTTTTAACTCTGCTCTCTCTCAACCGAGGGGCTCAATGGATCGCGTAGTATGGGTCCTTAGCATTGAAAACTTTTGTCCGATATTTACACGCTCAATGGATCTACGGATATCTCTGCATGCACATCGATTTATCGCTGTACGTGGATTTTTGCGTCCCGTGACTTTCGCGGAGGGTTAGAGTGATTTAGAGGTAGGTGGTTGTCCTATGTATTACAGTAGTGGGTCGTATTAATGTTTGAGGTTATAGTCGCCCATGTATATATACAAGCCGGTGAACAGGACGAAAAGTTATATTTATTTTCATCGATGAGACTCGCGGTCATTGTCTCGATACTGCTGCATATATAGTATATATATATATACTATATATATATATGAGTGTTACGACTGGTATCAAACAAAGAGGCGTAACCCACATGATTTAACACGTGAAGCAATGTGGTTTAAGCACTTTTGCTCGCTGGTAGTCGATACACAAACACATATAGGTGTATCAGAGCGTTCAGAAATAACGCGGACAACATATGTACTATTATTGGGGTAAACGGGCACAGGATGGCGGCGCTGTACAACAGAGGATGCGCGCGCATATGCTCCAGCTCGTAAACTATAGAGAAGACCGACGACAATGCTACTCTTCTTCTCTTCTCTTCTATATATTCTTTCCTCGCTCTGATTGTTATCATACGTTATTCTACCTAAATTTCCTCTTCTCGCGTTATATACCTTACCCTCGTTTCCTCACGATAATGTATACCATATATTGCATAATATGCTATATTATCATAATATCCTTTTCGCGTATTTTCAAGATGCGAGCTATCAAACCTCCCTATTACTCGACATCGTTATTTTTTTTCGCTAAGGAATGTAATATTAATAATAACTATAGTTTTTTTTTTATTGTCTCGCGAAGACTGCTCGTATCTTTCGAAAAATTCGTGGTCTACAATTTACGCGTCGTTAACTACAAAAGCCAATCTAGATTTTTTTTTTAATTCGAATAATTTGCTTTTGTCGTTGATAAATGCAAAAAATATTTAAAAAATAGGAATTGTCGATCTTTGACTTTCCTTCTGATTAATTCGCTCCTTATATCTGCGATTTTTTTAGTCACATAATCCCGAAATCTTGCTTATAATATGATGTGATTTACCTACATCAGTCTCAAGAGTACTTGACGATATTTTGTTTTGTACAGCAAGCACCCTAATGTTTTTTTTTTTCGCTTTTTAAAAAATGATTTTGTGAATGTAAAAATCGGGAAAGGCTTTTTTTCAAGTTTTTTTCCCGACTAAAATATATACAATTTGAAATTACGAAAAAAAATTGGGGCTTCTCAGGACATTTGGAGCTACTAAATGATGATGCTAAATGATGAAAAATGATTGTGCCTCCTCAAATATATGGCATTAACCTACTTGAAAGATTTAATAATTTTTATTGTCTTCCTTCTCTCCCATTGCGATATTGTAGTGATGAATTAAATGAAAATGAATAGATATGCTAAATTAATACATAACGACGATTGACTCGTTACAATACAATTCGTGATAACGTAACACAGCGAGCAGGAAAGTAAAGAGAATATACGTCGAGGAGGAGTTTAGTCGTGTATTAACCCACTCGAACATACACCTCTGTGTTGCAGTCTCATTGTGCATTAAAAAAAAAAAAACATTACAGCTTTTCCATCGCCCAGTGGCTTTAGTATACATTGTGTGTACGAAGACCTGCCTACTCAACCATTTCGATGTAGTCTGCTCTCGCAACTACCATCGTCCATACATGCACTCGTATGCATAAACGCGCATACACCTTCCGTTTATATTCTCCACGCGTTTTGCCTCTCGCCACACTGGGTTGGAACCTTCGACTTCTTGTAACATTGGAGAAATGATTTTTTCGATTCTTTTGTTTTCACCGCACAAATAAATACGAAGAATTTAGATTCTGAGAAAAGTAATTAATTTTAATTAATAAAATAATGAAATTTGTTTTACTTCCATATGCTAGTCAGAGTTTAGTGTGTTAACTATAACTATAACCGTTGAAAAAGAAAACGTAAACAGTGCAGGCCTCCGCGCATGGCAGAGCTCGAGGCGTGTGAAGTGAGTCGCGTATATTGACGCGCGTGAATAATCGATCATTCGATAATTACAAACTAGCTATTTCGTAAAAATCATCTATCTCGGCGAGTTTACGTCCGATCGTGACGATTTTTCGATACAAACATAGTCAAGTTAACTCTGGTAATTTGTATGCCGATTTTGACGGAGCGACGGCTCATTTCGTACATTGAATAATATTGCACAAATAGGAACGACCTAATTTCACTTATAGTCCCTCAAAATTACAATTAAATCGTTCTTCGAAGCACATTATCACTGAATCCGCCCTAAAAATATACCAAAGATGTCATTGAACTTTCTAAAATGAAAAAAAAAAATAATAATAATAACGCGAGGGTGACTCGTGCCCCTGAAAATTCATGCGTGCGCTAGAGATGACAGTTCATTCGTGACAGAGCTTGACGAATTTTTTTGATTCGCCAAGTTCAGCAATTCTTCGGCCTCGTATAGTCAGCGTTCCGGAACGAGAGAGCGACATGGGGATTTTTAATGCAATGCCCTCTCGCTTTTGATAGATCGAATCAGCTGCTGAATCGAAATGGCATAAAACACGAATAACCCTCGATCTTTTCATGCTGGGGTGTAACCAGATTTAAAAAAAAATTGCAAGAAAAGCATTTTTTTTTTTTACAAATGGGCGCGAGTACAATGGAGAAATGGGAATTCACCGCGATCGATAAGAAAAAAAATCATTTAAATCAATTTTACGTTAAAATAATTATGCATTGTTATTGTTTTACGAAAATTCCGATTTTTTTTTTTCGAAAAAAGTTGTTCTTTAGCCCGTTCAACGAGGATTTTATATCGTTTTTCATTCGTAAGATGGACAGCTCCTCGATGCTCTCAGCCCTATATGTATTTATATTTGTGTATCGGCAGCAAAGTATGCGTAAGCTCCGGGATAAGCGGACTGAAATAGCACATACCCGATACACATAGAGTGTAATAAAAAAAAATGTATATATACTCCTCGTCGGATCTCCCTTGGAATAAGAGTGTTGTCGAGTGAGATCGAGCGAGACGACAATAAGGATGAACAATAGGGTGAAAAAGGGAGGGGAAAAAGGGTGAGAGAAACTACACCGCTATAGAAAGCCTTAACCTGTGTAAGAGGAACCACCTCGTTCTGCTCTTTTTGGATCCTCGACAGAGAAAAAAAAAATAATGGTAAACTTTTTCATTCCTCGTACATTTTTTTTCCATCCCCTCTTATAAAGTTTCACCCTTGACACACTCTCTCTCTCTCTCTCTCTCTCGCTCTTTCGGGGTTTCTCGATCAAAACGCGTGCCACTTTTTCGTTCCTCCATATTGTGCCTCTCGGGGCGGATATATATTAAAAAAAAAAGACTCGGAAAAACCTTCGTTTTCGTTCTACCAAATCGATGGCAAAATATACGTATACAATTGCGGTGTTACGATGTAGCGCGTGTACAGTATTGATGCGGATAATGATCGTTTGGAATTGAGGATGGATTATGTCGATCGAATTATAACGATCCTCCGTCATCGATTCACGCAACATTCACTAATCATTATTTCGTTTGTTATCTTCCGTGCGCGTCTGTGCACCGAGTGATTTATCGATTATTTCAATCGAGGGATATAATATCCGGGCTCTTCGGGGGGGTTTCCTCCGTGGGCTTTCGTGACAATGAAACTAATTGGAAGCCATTATTTCATTTTACGAAATACAATAATATACACTTTTGTGTTGCGCATATGATGCCCATTATGAGTCAGGTCGGTCGAACGCTAAAAATCATCGCGAAATTGTTTTTCTATCATTTTCTTTAAACTTGCTTTTTAGAAAAGTAAACATTTTACGATTGAACTTTAATTTTGTCGATTCGATACTTCGGTACTTACGATTTTAGCCCGGAAAACTTGTAAAAAAAAAAAAATGTTTCCTTTTGTCGTTGATAAAAAAAAACTTCAAACTGGAGAATTACGGTGGACTCGAGGATTGGGGTGAAATAATTGATACTTCCAATTAACGAGAAGTGTGGTCGAAGAACAAAATTTTTTCGCTCCTTCGCGGTTAATGGCCTAAAAAAACTTCAAGTGGAAGGGAGACAGAGAGACTTCCTGTTGCCTTTTCTTCGTTTGACCCAAGATTCGCTTTACGAGCCTTCCAAGCTCATTTTGAAATTAAAGAAAAATTAATGTCGAGGTGCGCGTTGTTTGGGCCCCCTTGGGGACCTCGCAATCGTCTCAGCGATTATACAGGAAACGGAAGTGAACGTCCGCGATACAGGACACTGCGGGGAAAGTGAAGAAGGGAAGCGAAGAATAAAGAAGAAGAAAAAAAAAGAAACGAAAAAGTAAAAAGCCAGCCCTTGACCTATTACGAACTTTCAATGAGAAGTGTCTTTGGCCCTTCACGCTTCTGATCATATTGGTCACGCTCTTGCCTTCTTGTCCCCTTTTTAAATCCGCACTTTTGCCTTCGGCGTGCCCCGTGGGCCCTCGTATTTATTTTTTCCCCGCATTTCTTGCACGCCCAAAAAAAAAACATTCTTTCTCTCGGCTCTATAACGTATTTTTATTTTCCACGATCCAATTTTTTTATCGACAAACATTTGCAAAAGAAGAATCGAATACATCGTGAGAATTTTAATGATGTACTTTTATATGGTTGGGGTCTTTTTCCTATATTCGGAGCATCGGCGCGGTGACCCTTTTCGTAGATTTTTCGCACAAACGATATGATTAACCCTATCTTTATGATTTATATTCGGGGGGGTTGGAATGATTCTCGCAAGAAAGTTTAGAAACGAAAAATGATGCATTTTCAAACGAACGGGATCTTAAAGTGCGAATTTCAAAATTAAAAATCTTGAAAAAAAAACTGGATTTTCATTTATAATTCTCGGTGGTAATGGTACGACCACGATTGACGGATTTAACGATCAGCGTGCTGTCTCGCTAACTCGATCGATTTGTATATATGTAACGAGCTGCTTATCAAAATCGATCGAACGTTTTATAATTGGGAAGCTGAAATTTTTTTTTTTTTTTCAAGTTTTTCGTGCTAAATAGCAGCGGTCGAGCTAAATAAGCATGAAACAAGCAAAAATTGCTAAGTTTAATGTCACCGTGAGTTTGTAATAATAGTTTTATTATCGCAAAATTTTGAATGTTATCACGTGATCGCTAAACGCACTGTATTGGCCGGCTAACCGTGACGTCACGATGTTATACTCTAGCGCGCCAGATTTGACAGCTGTTGCGTATTAGCAGGATAGAAACCTATGTCACGTTTCGTCGATGCGTCCGGTGGTTAAGAAAAGAAAAAAAAAAAAAAAAAAAATAGGAAAACTTCTAACAAACTGAAAAAAACAAATAGGAAAACTTCCAACAAACTGAAAATAATATTAGTTGACAGCGCAACTTTTAGACACGTCGAATTTCATACTCTCATTCATGAGATAAAGTGAGGTTAGGTTATCTGTCAGAACGTTATTGCTTTTTTCCTGTCTGCCTTTTGGTCAGTTTTTTGTAAGGTTAGTTATTAAATAAATGATACATATGTTTATATGTATTATGTATTTAATCTGTATAAACGAATATTTACATCAAAATGATCTTCACAGCAAAAATAATTCGAACGTGAATTAGAATAATCACGTCGAGCTGACTGGAAGCACTGTGAGCGACACGTTTCATATTTTGTGGCACTGTAGCGAACACTTTTTCGGGAGTACTTATTGTGATATTTTTGAACAACGGTACGAAACAAGTTCTGTACGTTTTTATACTTTTTTCAGTATTCATTGCGACAAAATATTACTTTAAACGAGCACGGCTATATCCTAATTCTACCATACAATCAGGTTGTTTGTAACATCGTGACGTCACCGATGCTTCGGGTAATTTCGGCTGATTCCGCCGCGTGGTCGGTTTTGTTTAAAAAAGCAAATTTTCAAAAGACTATAACTTTGTCAATATTTAAAATTTTAGAATAAAAAAAAAATTACAATTACAATTACATACACAGGATCGATTAGTGGAATAAAAAAAAAAACGTTCATGAACCCAATTACGTCGACATCCATCCCAGAACGTATTTAGCTCGTAGCGTGCGAGCTAGGATAGATTATAAGTGCGGAATTTTCACGCTACACGTTCTGACAACTGTCACGAGGATATACTCCTTGACAAACGAGCATGCGTCGTCTCGAGAATGCAGACACGATGTGGTGGAAGGGTCGGAGATGAATCTGCAGACCTGAGTAGACCAAAGGGATTGATATTCTCACCCTTGAGGGACTCCATTACAAATGTACTCTCTCTTTTCTCTCGTTTGAAAGATACTGCACGAGATAATATAGTGAGGCTCGAGATTTGAGACATAGCAGGAACGAAAACGAGAAAGTTGAGCCAGAGATAGAGGAAAGGGATATATATATATATAGCTCGACGAGGTACCACTTTCCGGCGGAAATACACTCACGACCAAACGCCTTCTTCCTTCTCAACCACTTTCCTCCTCACCGTTATATGCCCAAAACGTCTTAACTCCGGCTCTCGTATATTCGGACAAGAAAAAAAAAAAAAAAACACGATCGACAGGAAAGGAAGTACCACCCATAGAAAAAAAAGGGTTCACGCGAATAATCCATTATTACAATATCGTGTCTCGACGATGCAAAAAATGAAAGAACGTTGCATAATTGTCATGAAAACTGGTATAACGGTTCGCGCACGTGGCCGAAACGACAATGAGGAAAGAAATACGAGAAGATCCTCGAGATGAGGTGCAAGGGATATATATATATATATATATATACATATATATATATATATGTATATATATATATATATGTATATATAAATGCAGCGTGATGCAAATTAAAGTGGGCGTGGATGAAAATATCGTTAGTTATACTTGTACCAAAGCTTCTTCGTAAGTTTGTATACATGTATACGTGTTATTTAAAGTAGTTCGGCTGTTTGAGCAAGTACGGTAAATGTCCATCAATTTTTGCGGTGAATAACAGTTAAAAGTCCCCTGATTACAATAAGCACATTTTGGGGGGCTCTTGCGGGGCAAAATTTTGAATTATTTCATTTTTTAATTTTGATTTTTAACACAGTACCTTATGGAAGAACTCACAATAATGTTAATTGTAAAAAAAAGTAATCGGTGGTTGAGCCGATCAGAAAAGTTTCCACCATAAAGGAAATTTATCGCAGATTCTGTTTATTTAAAAAAAAACATGACCTTACGGTGCTTTTCAAAAAGAAAACATAAAAGAACTTTTGTTTTCGACGTGTCGGAAGCGAATGGCAGACATTTTTACGTTGCACTGCTGGAACAGCTGATTGAAGCTTCGGGCAGAGTCGGTAATCGCTGGAATTTTAAATTCTCGAGAAACTTTAAAAGTGAATAACATTTTTTTTTTTTTTTTATCACGAATAAACTAAATTTTACCAATGAATTTTCATGTATAATCTTTTGTATTATCAATTTTTTAACCATAAAAAGCTGTGTCCACAATTCTTCGACCAGTGTTGTTTACGTTTATTTTCACTTTTTGGTCGAGTTTTATAGATTTTTTTAAATTTATTTTTGAGATTAACTCACGCGCTTTAATTCGTCGAATAGCTTCGCTTTTTTTTAACGAACTGACCATTTCTTTTTCTCGGTGCCATTACTTCATAACTTTTCTTTCGCGTTATACAAATGTCGCAGCTAGGTTATGTGTAATATGTCATCGGCACTGGCACGGGGGGGGGGGGGGGGGCGGAGGGGTGAGAGGGGCAGCGAGCCGACTTTACCCGAACATTGGACAATCATGGCGGACTCAATCACTCAACTAGTCAAGTTAAAGTATAAACTTTATCTTTGACGATATTTTTAAAGCATTTCATGACATTTATGTGATAAAAATATTATCAATGCAAGTGTTCATTAATTTTATTAATAATTTAGACGTAAATTTAATCGATATAAATTAGTTGCCAACTTGACTACAGTCATACGACGGCCGAACTACTTTAATATAGAGAGTGGAAACTTTGTCGAATCGTCACTTTTTTTTCACGAATAAATTAAGGCTTATCAGAACCATAAAAAAAATAATTCAGAGCTTCCTTGAACCGATCATTATTTTCCTCCTCGTCTTTCCTAGATCTCTTTTCTTCAAACGATTTTCTTTCGACATCGAAGAAAGGTACATATATACGACTCTCCAGTATCGTTTAATATATATGTATATACCTATACACATAGCTTGAGAAATATTTCGCGATCGTACGCCACCGGTTTTTTTTTTCCCATGGTGGCAAAAACCGATTACGAGAGACGAAACGTCGCGTCGCTTCGTAACTCCATGTACACGTTGTGTACATTTGGTCGGACGTGCTCTCGCGAACGATACTCGAGGAACACGAAGACCTCGTTGTCCGAATTCGGCTGCATAGAGCGTAGGAACGAATTTGCCCTGGTTCGAGCTCCGAATTTGGCCAGAGAGAAAAGAAAAGAAAAAAAATCGAAGCCATTCGTAGACGATGTTTGCAATCAGGCAAAGTAATTGGAGATTTTTCTTTTTCGATCTATAGTACTCGAGTGTGAGCTTTTCGACGATATATTCATTAATGAGGAATTTCAATCGCTGAGATTCTCGTGTTTTATCATTAATTGATTGCTTATAATAATAATACATCAATCTCGAATATCATCCGGTCGCTATAACACATGTGCGCGAGTGTCCCCAAAACGATCTCAGCGAGTTCATTTCGTTTAATCGGTCTCTCGCCACGAGGCCAGCCGTTGGACATCTGTAGCAAACGCGAGTAATTGGGAAACGGGTATGTACTTTTTTTCTGCATAATTCTACACGCGCGATTTTTTTTTTTTTAATAATTAAAGGGTGCTCTTTGAGTGTAAATGCTAAATGGAAACGGCTAAGAGGGGAGTGTGCTTCAGTTGTCATCTTGGAAAATTGTTTTTCTCAAATATCTCGCAAACGGTGCATCCTACGTCAAAAACGGATTTAACTTTTTTCATAGAAAACAAAATTCTCTACACTTTTTATTTGAAATTTTTTTCGGTGAAACGCATATTTTTCAAGTTACAGCGCGCTAAAACTTCGTAATAATTAAAAATATCGTTAACGGTTCATCAAACCGTTAAGCTATTTTTGGCGGACTGTAGCTTGAAAAATATGCATTTTACCGGAAAAAGTTTGAATTAAAAAAGGTAGGGAATTTTGTTTTCTATGAAAAAGGTCATTTCCGTTTTTGCCGTAGGATGAACCGTTTCCGAGATATTTGAGAAAAATGATTGTTCAAGATGACGGTTAAAGCACACCCCTAGCCGCGCCAACTTCCATTTTCCGTAGAATTATGCATTAAGAACTTATTTTTTCGACCTGTTTCCTGGACTATATATCGTTTGCTAAATAATAATAATAATAATAATAAGAAGAAGAAGAAGAAGAAGAAGAATGTCTTTTCGATATCTTATCCCTTATCACGTCCGGTCCAATTAAACTCTCGAGGTATACATATATATATACGAAAAAAATCTCTTTTTTTTTTAACGTATAAAGGGATACGGTGAATGTATACAAAGAGGGCACTTTTTTTCGAATTTACCCTGTTGAATTATATCTGCGGAAGGGCGACACTATAAGGTGAACCGTTGCAAGGCAACAGTGGCCTCTGTGCGCGCCATTTATTCTCCGTGACAAACTGGGTGCTTTAAGATCGGTATATACGACGAAAGGGCCTCTTGTATATAATCGCTTTTACAAGAGATAGAGAGACACTCGAGCAGCACTCTGATATCTTATCTTGTAGCGAGTAATTTAATTCACAGTGGCCTGGTGTTCTCGTTGTCGTCTTTTTAGCTCGACGTATAGTAATCGTCTTCTGCTGTGCGTTCTCTCTCTCTCTCTCTCTCTCTCTCTCTCTCTCTCTCTCTCTCTCTCTCTCTCTCTCTTTCTCTCTCTCTCTCTCTCTCTCGAATAAAGCTCTCGCACAACTAAATGAAATCTTATCGTTAATTCATGCATCTCGTACTATTGAAAAAAAAAAATTATTTCGGCTTAATGCACAAGTCTTTGAAGTCCCGAAAAAAATTCAAGATCCGCTATTGTCGTCAGAGTGTTCTTCAACCGTCTTTTTTTTTTTTGCATATAACTCGCTATTTATCAGTTTTATGAACAAAACATGTTTTTACGAAAATTAAGAAGTATTTGACTCTCTCTCGAAAAAAAAAAAACGGTTCATGTCATTTTGTTATTCGTAAAATTCATATTTCTCGAGCAATCGACACTATTATTTTTCTCTCCTTTTTTTTTTTAATGAATTCGTCATTAGCCCTCGACCCTCGTCTCATTTGTGTACGATACCTCGGTGGAAAAAAAAAAAGCCCGAATTCTCGGGCGATAAAAATTGTGACTATGGAAAATATAAGTCTTGAGTATATTGTACGTGAGAGTGCATGGGTTATGTGCATTGCTCCGATATGTCATCGTTCCGCTGCACGTTATATTGCTGCATTATCGCACGAGTGTCGGTCACGTTCTTAAGGAGGATGTATGGTATTATAATGAGGATTATTATTATGGTATATCGTCGAGTGTTTGCCGAGCGAGATTCTTAGAGTACGTATGCACGTATGCATATGGACATAAATTCATGAGTAAAGTGCTGGGATCGTGGTATATCAATCGGTCACGTATATATGCATTAAATGCACTCTTGGGGTTATACAGAAGCATTAAGTTGTGAGTGGCTGTAAAACCGGGTGGATATCCTCGTGACTGATTCAAATTCTTTTTTTTCTCCTCTCTCTCTCTCTCTGTTTCTCTCTTTCTCTCTCTCTCTCTCTCTCTCTTTCTCTTTCTCTTTGCTGTGAATCTCAAATTTCATCTCTCGCATCTTTTATTTCGTCCTGTAAAATTTTATTTCCACCGGACGAGAAGAAACTTCTTCTCTCTCTTTTTTTTAATATAAATTCTCGAGCCTGTCTTTTTTTTTTATTTCTCGCAATTTTGCGTTAAAATTTGGACAGGGAGGAACGTTTAAAAATCGTCGTTTCGCTAACGGGGCTCATATAAGGACAAAAGTGTCGCGAATTAAAAATTTTACTCTGCAAAGACGAATTTCTCAATACTTTTTTTTTTTATTTTTCTTCAAATTTCTTCTCTCGCCTGGCTACTTGTCGCAAATCGAGGATCCGAGGGCTCGCGTTGAAAAAAACAAACAAAAAACAATTGAATTTTAGATTTACATTAATAATGACTCACCTTAAATCTGCGCGGCAATTCAACATAAAAAAAGTTAGTTTTCCGCAACACTTTTTCATTCGTATTTAACAATCACCAGCACATAGATAACACGACAATATAACAATAATGAGTTCGAGTGACATTGGACGAGAAAAAAAAAATTGCATGTATTGCAAGATACATCTCTCTCGCAACGACTGACCCGAATTGACTCAAAACTCCGAAGGAGAGTGCTGGTCCTCTCTCACAGTGAAAAAGGCATATATATATATATATATATATATATATATATATATATATATATATATATATATATTGGTCTCATTGCAATTACGTGGCAACGAGACGCCCAACGAGAGATATCCCGTTATCGCATTGACGAGGTAGACGATGCAGAATAAGACGAAAAAGACGTAAAGTCACGACGAAGAAAAAGAAAAAAAAAAAAAAAAAAACGTGGTTTCTCGGTGTTGCAAGGCCCATTATAAAGCTACACCGTTGACCGCGATCTCTCACTCCCCGCGTTTTGGTGCGTATCGCGATAATGGGGAAGTGCTCCTTGCACTCTTTTTCTCACGCGCAGCGTGCACTCAAATTGAAAAAAAAAAGAGAGAGAACTCATGAAAATGGTCGCGAATTAATAACTACGGCGCTTGAGAGAGAGAGAGAGAGAAAGAGAGAGAGAAGATCGCATCCAGTCCGGGGAATCGATCTTTAGGCTTACTGCACTTTTATCCTCTTCCTCTTCCTCTTCTTCTTCTTCTTCTTTTTCTTTTTCTTCTTAAATGCAAGGAAAATGATTGAGGACGCAATTGCAAGATAGATTAGCCAAAATCGAGAGAACACGATCTCGTTACGTACTTGGCGCGTGGAGACCAACCATCTCAATATACAAATATATTTATATATTTGTTTATTTATATTGAGATCTTTGCGAAAATTCGCTTCCTCGGTCTCCCACGAAGCACTTTGCCGAACGATTATTTATTT